>OV121124.1:2311216-2516216 GCA_921293315.2 Nemurella pictetii
GAAACTATCCTAACCTAGCCTTGCTTGAAACTATCCTAAACCTAGCCTTGCTTGAAAACTATCCTAACCTAGCCTTGCTTGAAACCTATCCTAACCTAGCCTTGCTTGAAACTATCCTAACCTAGCCTTGCTTGAAACTATCCTAACCTAGCCTTGCTTGAAACTATCCTAACCTAGCCTTGCTTGAAACTATCCTAACCTAGCCTTGCTTGAAACTATCCTAACCTAGCCTTGCTTGAAACTATCCTAACCTAGCCTTGCTTGAAACTATCCTAACCTAGCCTTGCTTGAAACTATCCTAACCTAGCCTTGCTTGAAACTATCCTAACCTAGCCTTGCTTGAAACTATCCTAACCTAGCCTTGCTTGAAACTATCCTAACCTAGCCTTGCTTGAAACTATCCTAACCTAGCCTTGCTTGAAACTATCCTAACCTAGCCTTGCTTGAAACTATCCTAACCTAGCCTTGCTTGAAACTATCCTAACCTAGCCTTGCTTGAAACTATCCTAACCTAGCCTTGCTTGAAACTATCCTAACCTAGCCTTGCTTGAAACTATCCTAACCTAGCCTTGCTTGAAACTATCCTAACCTAGCCTTGCTTGAAACTATCCTAACCTAGCCTTGCTTGAAACTATCCTAACCTAGCCTTGCTTGAAACTATCCTAACCTAGCCTTGCTTGAAACTATCCTAACCTAGCCTTGCTTGAAACTATCCTAACCTAGCCTTGCTTGAAACTATCCTAACCTAGCCTTGCTTGAAACTATCCTAACCTAGCCTTGCTTGAAACTATCTAACCTAGCCTTGCTTGAAACTATCCTAACCTAGCCTTGCTTGAAACTATCCTAACCTAGCCTTGCTTGAAACTATCCTAACCTAGCCTTGCTTGAAACTATCCTAACCTAGCCTTGCTTGAAACTATCCTAACCTAGCCTTGCTTGAAACTATCCTAACCTAGCCTTGCTTGAAACTATCCTAACCTAGCCTTGCTTGAAACTATTCTAACCTAGCCTTGCTTGAAACTATCCTAACCTAGCCTTGCTTGAAACTATCCTAACCTAGCCTTGCTTGAAACTATCCTAACCTAGCCTTGCTTGAAACTATCCTAACCTAGCCTTGCTTGAAACTATCCTAACCTAGCCTTGCTTGAAACTATCCTAACCTAGCCTTGCTTGAAACTATCCTAACCTAGCCTTGCTTGAAACTATCCTAACCTAGCCTTGCTTGAAACTATCCTAACCTAGCCTTGCTTGAAACTATCCTAACCTAGCCTTGCTTGAACTATCCTAACCTAGCCTTGCTTGAAACTATCCTAACCTAGCCTTGCTTGAAACTATCCTAACCTAGCCTTGCTTGAAACTATCCTAACCTAGCCTTGCTTGAAACTATCCTAACCTAGCCTTGCTTGAAACTATCCTAACCTAGCCTTGCTTGAAACTATCCTAACCTAGCCTTGCTTGAAACTATCCTAACCTAGCCTTGCTTGAAACTATCCTAACCTAGCCTTGCTTGAAACTATCCTAACCTAGCCTTGCTTGAAACTATCCTAACCTAGCCTTGCTTGAAACTATCCTAACCTAGCCTTGCTTGAAACTATCCTAACCTAGCCTTGCTTGAAACTATCCTAACCTAGCCTTGCTTGAAACTATCCTAACCTAGCCTTGCTTGAAACTATCCTAACCTAGCCTTGCTTGAAACTATCCTAACCTAGCCTTGCTTGAAACTATCCTAACCTAGCCTTGCTTGAAACTATCCTAACCTAGCCTTGCTTGAAACTATCCTAACCTAGCCTTGCTTGAAACTATCCTAACCTAGCCTTGCTTGAAACTATCCTAACCTAGCCTTGCTTGAAACTATCCTAACCTAGCCTTGCTTGAAACTATCCTAACCTAGCCTTGCTTGAAACTATCCTAACCTAGCCTTGCTTGAAACTATCCTAACCTAGCCTTGCTTGAAACTATCCTAACCTAGCCTTGCTTGAAACTATCCTAACCTAGCCTTGCTTGAAACTATCCTAACCTAGCCTTGCTTGAAACTATCCTAACCTAGCCTTGCTTGAAACTATCCTAACCTAGCCTTGCTTGAAACTATCCTAACCTAGCCTTGCTTGAAACTATCCTAACCTAGCCTTGCTTGAAACTATCCTAACCTAGCCTTGCTTGAAACTATCCTAACCTAGCCTTGCTTGAAACTATCCTAACCTAGCCTTGCTTGAAACCTATCCTAACCTAGCCTTGCTTGAAACTATCCTAACCTAGCCTTGCTTGAAACTATCCTAACCTAGCCTTGCTTGAAACTATCCTAACCTAGCCTTGCTTGAAACTATCCTAACCTAGCCTTGCTTGAAACTATCCTAACCTAGCCTTGCTTGAAACTATCCTAACCTAGCCTTGCTTGAAACTATCCTAACCTAGCCTTGCTTGAAACTATCCTAACCTAGCCTTGCTTGAAACTATCCTAACCTAGCCTTGCTTGAAACTATCCTAACCTAGCCTTGCTTGAAACTATCCTAACCTAGCCTTGCTTGAAACTATCCTAACCTAGCCTTGCTTGAAACTATCCTAACCTAGCCTTGCTTGAAACTATCCTAACCTAGCCTTGCTTGAAACTATCCTTACCTAGCCTTGCTTGAAACTATCCTAACCTAGCCTTGCTTGAAACTATCCTAACCTAGCCTTGCTTGAAACTATCCTAACCTAGCCTTGCTTGAAACTATCCTAACCTAGCCTTGCTTGAAACTATCCTAACCTAGCCTTGCTTGAAACTATCCTAACCTAGCCTTGCTTGAAACTATCCTAACCTAGCCTTGCTTGAAACTATCCTAACCTAGCCTTGCTTGAAACTATCCTAACCTAGCCTTGCTTGAAACTATCCTAACCTAGCCTTGCTTGAAACTATCCTAACCTAGCCTTGCTTGAAACTATCCTAACCTAGCCTTGCTTGAAACTATCCTAACCTAGCCTTGCTTGAAACTATCCTAACCTAGCCTTGCTTGAAACTATCCTAACCTAGCCTTGCTTGAAACTATCCTAACCTAGCCTTGCTTGAAACTATCCTAACCTAGCCTTGCTTGAAACTATCCTAACCTAGCCTTGCTTGAAACTATCCTAACCTAGCCTTGCTTGAAACTATCCTAACCTAGCCTTGCTTGAAACTATCCTAACCTAGCCTTGCTTGAAACTATCCTAACCTAGCCTTGCTTGAAACTATCCTAACCTAGCCTTGCTTGAAACTATCCTAACCTAGCCTTGCTTGAAACTATCCTAACCTAGCCTTGCTTGAAACTATCCTAACCTAGCCTTGCTTGAAACTATCCTAACCTAGCCTTGCTTGAAACTATCCTAACCTAGCCTTGCTTGAAACTATCCTAACCTAGCCTTGCTTGAAACTATCCTAACCTAGCCTTGCTTGAAACTATCCTAACCTAGCCTTGCTTGAAACTATCCTAACCTAGCCTTGCTTGAAACTATCCTAACCTAGCCTTGCTTGAAACTATCCTAACCTAGCCTTGCTTGAAACTATCCTAACCTAGCCTTGCTTGAAACTATCCTAACCTAGCCTTGCTTGAAACTATCCTAACCTAGCCTTGCTTGAAACTATCCTAACCTAGCCTTGCTTGAAACTATCCTAACCTAGCCTTGCTTGAAACTATCCTAACCTAGCCTTGCTTGAAACTATCCTAACCTAGCCTTGCTTGAAACTATCCTAACCTAGCCTTGCTTGAAACTATCCTAACCTAGCCTTGCTTGAAACTATCCTAACCTAGCCTTGCTTGAAACTATCCTAACCTAGCCTTGCTTGAAACTATCCTAACCTAGCCTTGCTTGAAACTATCCTAACCTAGCCTTGCTTGAAACTATCCTAACCTAGCCTTGCTTGAAACTATCCTAACCTAGCCTTGCTTGAAACTATCCTAACCTAGCCTTGCTTGAAACTATCCTAACCTAGCCTTGCTTGAAACTATCCTAACCTAGCCTTGCTTGAAACTATCCTAACCTAGCCTTGCTTGAAACTATCCTAACCTAGCCTTGCTTGAAACTATCCTAACCTAGCCTTGCTTGAAACTATCCTAACCTAGCCTTGCTTGAAACTATCCTAACCTAGCCTTGCTTGAAACTATCCTAACCTAGCCTTGCTTGAAACTATCCTAACCTAGCCTTGCTTGAAACTATCCTAACCTAGCCTTGCTTGAAACTATCCTAACCTAGCCTTGCTTGAAACTATCCTAACCTAGCCTTGCTTGAAACTATCCTAACCTAGCCTTGCTTGAAACTATCCTAACCTAGCCTTGCTTGAAACTATCCTAACCTAGCCTTGCTTGAAACTATCCTAACCTAGCCTTGCTTGAAACTATCCTAACCTAGCCTTGCTTGAAACTATCCTAACCTAGCCTTGCTTGAAACTATCCTAACCTAGCCTTGCTTGAACTATCCTAACCTAGCCTTGCTTGAAACTATCCTAACCTAGCCTTGCTTGAAACTATCCTAACCTAGCCTTGCTTGAAACTATCCTAACCTAGCCTTGCTTGAAACTATCCTAACCTAGCCTTGCTTGAAACTATCCTAACCTAGCCTTGCTTGAAACTATCCTAACCTAGCCTTGCTTGAAACTATCCTAACCTAGCCTTGCTTGAAACTATCCTAACCTAGCCTTGCTTGAAACTATCCTAACCTAGCCTTGCTTGAAACTATCCTAACCTAGCCTTGCTTGAAACTATCCCTAACCTAGCCTTGCTTGAAACTATCCTAACCTAGCCTTGCTTGAAACTATCCTAACCTAGCCTTGCTTGAAACTATCCTAACCTAGCCTTGCTTGAAACTATCCTAACCTAGCCTTGCTTGAAACTATCCTAACCTAGCCTTGCTTGAAACTATCCTAACCTAGCCTTGCTTGAAACTATCCTAACCTAGCCTTGCTTGAAACTATCCTAACCTAGCCTTGCTTGAAACTATCCTAACCTAGCCTTGCTTGAAACTATCCTAACCTAGCCTTGCTTGAAACTATCCTAACCTAGCCTTGCTTGAAACTATCCTAACCTAGCCTTGCTTGAAACTATCCTAACCTAGCCTTGCTTGAAACTATCCCTAACCTAGCCTTGCTTGAAACTATCCTAACCTAGCCTTGCTTGAAACTATCCTAACCTAGCCTTGCTTGAAACTATCCTAACCTAGCCTTGCTTGAAACTATCCTAACCTAGCCTTGCTTGAAACTATCCTAACCTAGCCTTGCTTGAACTATCCTAACCTAGCCTTGCTTGAAACTATCCTAACCTAGCCTTGCTTGAAACTATCCTAACCTAGCCTTGCTTGAAACTATCCTAACCTAGCCTTGCTTGAAACTATCCTAACCTAGCCTTGCTTGAAACTATCCTAACCTAGCCTTGCTTGAAACTATCCTAACCTAGCCTTGCTTGAAACTATCCTAACCTAGCCTTGCTTGAAACTATCCTAACCTAGCCTTGCTTGAAACTATCCTAACCTAGCCTTGCTTGAAACTATCCTAACCTAGCCTTGCTTGAAACTATCCTAACCTAGCCTTGCTTGAAACTATCCTAACCTAGCCTTGCTTGAAACTATCCTAACCTAGCCTTGCTTGAAACTATCCTAACCTAGCCTTGCTTGAAACTATCCTAACCTAGCCTTGCTTGAAACTATCCTAACCTAGCCTTGCTTGAAACTATCCTAACCTAGCCTTGCTTGAAACTATCCTAACCTAGCCTTGCTTGAAACTATCCTAACCTAGCCTTGCTTGAAACTATCCTAACCTAGCCTTGCTTGAAACTATCCTAACCTAGCCTTGCTTGAAACTATCCTAACCTAGCCTTGCTTGAAACTATCCTAACCTAGCCTTGCTTGAAACTATCCTAACCTAGCCTTGCTTGAAACTATCCTAACCTAGCCTTGCTTGAAACTATCCTAACCTAGCCTTGCTTGAAACTATCCTAACCTAGCCTTGCTTGAAACTATCCTAACCTCGCCTTGCTTGAAACTATCCTAACCTAGCCTTGCTTGAAACTATCCTAACCTAGCCTTGCTTGAAACTATCCTAACCTAGCCTTGCTTGAAACTATCCTAACCTAGCCTTGCTTGAAACTATCCTAACCTAGCCTTGCTTGAAACTATCCTAACCTAGCCTTGCTTGAAACTATCCTAACCTAGCCTTGCTTGAAACTATCCTAACCTAGCCTTGCTTGAAACTATCCTAACCTAGCCTTGCTTGAAACTATCCTAACCTAGCCTTGCTTGAAACTATCCTAACCTAGCCTTGCTTGAAACTATCCTAACCTAGCCTTGCTTGAAACTATCCTAACCTAGCCTTGCTTGAAACTATCCTAACCTAGCCTTGCTTGAAACTATCCTAACCTAGCCTTGCTTGAAACTATCCTAACCTAGCCTTGCTTGAAACTATCCTAACCTAGCCTTGCTTGAAACTATCCTAACCTAGCCTTGCTTGAAACTATCCTAACCTAGCCTTGCTTGAAACTATCCTAACCTAGCCTTGCTTGAAACTATCCTAACCTAGCCTTGCTTGAAACTATCCTAACCTAGCCTTGCTTGAAACTATCCTAACCTAGCCTTGCTTGAAACTATCCTAACCTAGCCTTGCTTGAAACTATCCTAACCTAGCCTTGCTTGAAACTATCCTAACCTAGCCTTGCTTGAAACTATCCTAACCTAGCCTTGCTTGAAACTATCCTAACCTAGCCTTGCTTGAAACTATCCTAACCTAGCCTTGCTTGAAACTATCCTAACCTAGCCTTGCTTGAAACTATCCTAACCTAGCCTTGCTTGAAACTATCCTAACCTAGCCTTGCTTGAAACTATCCTAACCTAGCCTTGCTTGAAACTATCCTAACCTAGCCTTGCTTGAAACTATCCTAACCTAGCCTTGCTTGAAACTATCCTAACCTAGCCTTGCTTGAAACTATCCTAACCTAGCCTTGCTTGAAACTATCCTAACCTAGCCTTGCTTGAAACTATCCTAACCTAGCCTTGCTTGAAACTATCCTAACCTAGCCTTGCTTGAAACTATCCTAACCTAGCCTTGCTTGAAACTATCCTAACCTAGCCTTGCTTGAAACTATCCTAACCTAGCCTTGCTTGAAACTATCCTAACCTAGCCTTGCTTGAAACTATCCTAACCTAGCCTTGCTTGAAACTATCCTAACCTAGCCTTGCTTGAAACTATCCTAACCTAGCCTTGCTTGAAACTATCCTAACCTAGCCTTGCTTGAAACTATCCTAACCTAGCCTTGCTTGAAACTATCCTAACCTAGCCTTGCTTGAAACTATCCTAACCTAGCCTTGCTTGAAACTATCCTAACCTAGCCTTGCTTGAAACTATCCTAACCTAGCCTTGCTTGAAACTATCCTAACCTAGCCTTGCTTGAAACTATCCTAACCTAGCCTTGCTTGAAACTATCCTAACCTAGCCTTGCTTGAAACTATCCTAACCTAGCCTTGCTTGAAACTATCCTAACCTAGCCTTGCTTGAAACTATCCTAACCTAGCCTTGCTTGAAACTATCCTAACCTAGCCTTGCTTGAAACTATCCTAACCTAGCCTTGCTTGAAACTATCCTAACCTAGCCTTGCTTGAAACTATCCTAACCTAGCCTTGCTTGAAACTATCCTAACCTAGCCTTGCTTGAAACTATCCTAACCTAGCCTTGCTTGAAACTATCCTAACCTAGCCTTGCTTGAAACTATCCTAACCTAGCCTTGCTTGAAACTATCCTAACCTAGCCTTGCTTGAAACTATCCTAACCTAGCCTTGCTTGAAACTATCCTAACCTAGCCTTGCTTGAAACTATCCTAACCTAGCCTTGCTTGAAACTATCCTAACCTAGCCTTGCTTGAAACTATCCTAACCTAGCCTTGCTTGAAACTATCCTAACCTAGCCTTGCTTGAAACTATCCTAACCTAGCCTTGCTTGAAACTATCCTAACCTAGCCTTGCTTGAAACTATCCTAACCTAGCCTTGCTTGAAACTATCCTAACCTAGCCTTGCTTGAAACTATCCTAACCTAGCCTTGCTTGAAACTATCCTAACCTAGCCTTGCTTGAAACTATCCTAACCTAGCCTTGCTTGAAACTATCCTAACCTAGCCTTGCTTGAAACTATCCTAACCTAGCCTTGCTTGAAACTATCCTAACCTAGCCTTGCTTGAAACTATCCTAACCTAGCCTTGCTTGAAACTATCCTAACCTAGCCTTGCTTGAAACTATCCTAACCTAGCCTTGCTTGAAACTATCCTAACCTAGCCTTGCTTGAAACTATCCTAACCTAGCCTTGCTTGAAACTATCCTAACCTAGCCTTGCTTGAAACTATCCTAACCTAGCCTTGCTTGAAACTATCCTAACCTAGCCTTGCTTGAAACTATCCTAACCTAGCCTTGCTTGAAACTATCCTAACCTAGCCTTGCTTGAAACTATCCTAACCTAGCCTTGCTTGAAACTATCCTAACCTAGCCTTGCTTGAAACTATCCTAACCTAGCCTTGCTTGAAACTATCCTAACCTAGCCTTGCTTGAAACTATCCTAACCTAGCCTTGCTTGAAACTATCCTAACCTAGCCTTGCTTGAAACTATCCTAACCTAGCCTTGCTTGAAACTATCCTAACCTAGCCTTGCTTGAAACTATCCTAACCTAGCCTTGCTTGAAACTATCCTAACCTAGCCTTGCTTGAAACTATCCTAACCTAGCCTTGCTTGAAACTATCCTAACCTAGCCTTGCTTGAAACTATCCTAACCTAGCCTTGCTTGAAACTATCCTAACCTAGCCTTGCTTGAAACTATCCTAACCTAGCCTTGCTTGAAACTATCCTAACCTAGCCTTGCTTGAAACTATCCTAACCTAGCCTTGCTTGAAACTATCCTAACCTAGCCTTGCTTGAAACTATCCTAACCTAGCCTTGCTTGAAACTATCCTAACCTAGCCTTGCTTGAAACTATCCTAACCTAGCCTTGCTTGAAACTATCCTAACCTAGCCTTGCTTGAAACTATCCTAACCTAGCCTTGCTTGAAACTATCCTAACCTAGCCTTGCTTGAAACTATCCTAACCTAGCCTTGCTTGAAACTATCCTAACCTAGCCTTGCTTGAAACTATCCTAACCTAGCCTTGCTTGAAACTATCCTAACCTAGCCTTGCTTGAAACTATCCTAACCTAGCCTTGCTTGAAACTATCCTAACCTAGCCTTGCTTGAAACTATCCTAACCTAGCCTTGCTTGAAACTATCCTAACCTAGCCTTGCTTGAAACTATCCTAACCTAGCCTTGCTTGAAACTATCCTAACCTAGCCTTGCTTGAAACTATCCTAACCTAGCCTTGCTTGAAACTATCCTAACCTAGCCTTGCTTGAAACTATCCTAACCTAGCCTTGCTTGAAACTATCCTAACCTAGCCTTGCTTGAAACTATCCTAACCTAGCCTTGCTTGAAACTATCCTAACCTAGCCTTGCTTGAAACTATCCTAACCTAGCCTTGCTTGAAACCTATCCTAACCTAGCCTTGCTTGAAACTATCCTAACCTAGCCTTGCTTGAAACTATCCTAACCTAGCCTTGCTTGAAACTATCCTAACCTAGCCTTGCTTGGAACTATCCTAACCTAGCCTTGCTTGAAACTATCCTAACCTAGCCTTGCTTGAAACTATCCTAACCTAGCCTTGCTTGAAACTATCCTAACCTAGCCTTGCTTGAAACTATCCTAACCTAGCCTTGCTTGAAACTATCCTAACCTAGCCTTGCTTGAAACTATCCTAACCTAGCCTTGCTTGAAACTATCCTAACCTAGCCTTGCTTGAAACTATCCTAACCTAGCCTTGCTTGAAACTATCCTAACCTAGCCTTGCTTGAAACTATCCTAACCTAGCCTTGCTTGAAACTATCCTAACCTAGCCTTGCTTGAAACTATCCTAACCTAGCCTTGCTTGAAACTATCCTAACCTAGCCTTGCTTGAAACTATCCTAACCTAGCCTTGCTTAAAACTATCCTAACCTAGCCTTGCTTGAAACTATCCTAACCTGGCCTTGCTTGAAACTATCCTAACCTAGCCTTGCTTGAAACTATCCTAACCTAGCCTTGCTTGAAACTATCCTAACCTAGCCTTGCTTGAAACTATCCTAACCTAGCCTTGCTTGAAACTATCCTAACCTAGCCTTGCTTGAAACTATCCTAACCTAGCCTTGCTTGAAACTATTTCAACCTAGCCTTACTCGAAGGTATCCCAATATGGCCTTAGTTAGTTTTAATTCCACGCGAGGACATAAATCAAAGAGTCTATAGAATACAGGAAACTCCGCCGGAAAAGTATTTTTGAGCTGGCAACAGAATCGTCATTGCGGCTTCGCTGAATATTAAAGCAACACAACCTTCAAGGTACAACTTAACGCAACGCTACTTAAGTCATCTTACTTAATATTGAAGGGAATTTGTTTCCCACTAATACTAATCCTCAACGGTCAACTGACAGTTGACATGTAAGAGAGTTACTGTACAAACACACTTTTTCGCTCGATTTCGCATAGAGTTTCCTGCATGCTACAACCCAGTGATATGTGTGATGAAAGACTCAGGGAATGACATTGGGCTTCTCGCAGACGAAGGACCGACGGTTTGTGCAGAAGTCGAAGCCCAGCTGCGGGCCGTCGCCCTCCGACCTCAAGTCCCCACAGAACTCCAACGGGAACCCGGCGACACCTGAGAAACACGCGATATTTGAGCCGGGTTATGCTCGCTTTTGTCGCGAAGCAGGCCGCTCCGGCGCTACGAGGCTGCTAGGCCAGGTCCATCGGAGCAAACACTGGTGTCACTGCTGTTGCTAGTGTTGCCACGCTGCTACGATTGTTGGCATTACTATGTGCCTTGCCTAATGCCAGCAAACACCGGTGTCACTGCTGTTGCTGGTGTTGCTACGCTGCTCCGATTGTTGGCGTTACTATGTGCCTTGCCTAATGCCAGCAAACACCGGTGTCACTGCAGTTGCTAGTGTTGCCACGCTGCTACGATTGTTGGCATTGCTATGTGCCTTGCCTAATGCCAGCAAACACCGGTGTCACTGCTGTTGCTAGTGTTGCTACGCTGCTACGATTGTTGGCCTATGCCTAATGCCAGCAAACACCGGTGTCACTGCTGTTGCTAGTGTTGCCACGCTGCTACGATTGTTGGCCTATGCCTAATGCCAGCAAATGTAGTAGCAAGGGTATTAAGTTATTAACACTAGCAGTGCTGTAGCAGCTACCTCTCGGTGCTTCGAGATGGGTTAGAGCCCTGAACGAAGTCTTAGCGCACCTGTGAGCTTGATGGAGTCCACCCAGGGCGTCAGCAGCGGGTAAGTGGACAATACGTGCATGTCCATGTCGAAGGTATGTGAGGTCGAGTAGAGGGTGGCACCGTCAGCGACGCAGGTCGATTTCGCGTCTGCCCAAGTTTTCTTGCCCAGGAAGTGCTTCAGTTGGTATTGCGGAAAGCCCTGGTAGGTGAGGTACTCTGGAAAAGCCGAATCGCTAAGTTGTAATTCGAAAAATGTTGCTTGGAACAAAAATTCTGATAAAAACGCACTATCGAGGTTATTACAGAAGAACGTTCTATTGGGGTTTTAAGCTACTGTCCCATGCTACTTTCGCTAACTCTCAAACGTTAGTTTGTGGAACAATCATTAATGTGCAAAAGAAATAAAAAAATAAAAATAAAAATAAGAAAATTAAGAAAAACTGCAAAAAATTTAATAAGCCACATTAAAACACCGCTAAAAAGTGACGCTCTAAATAAAAAACAACGAAAATCTTACACTGACGTCAAGTTGGAAGCTTTAAAATTTCTGGAAAGTTTGGTAGAAATATTGAAAAATGGCATGGACTTCGAAGTAACAAACGTGCTTTGATATCTGATTTGTAAGAAAAGATCACAAAGGAATGTGGTTAAAATAGTGCATGGTCTAAATTGAAAGAAGACAAAGGTATTCTGAAATTTTACAGACATGAAAGAGTTTGAATGGCACAATACAAACCGCAATCATCATTGACATGAAAAATAAAGAATTCTTCAGAAATAAGTGTACATAATGCTAGATAATGTGGACTCACCAAGTTGATTGTAGATCACTTGCTCTGCGAACACCTCTTTCACGTAGAGCTTGAGCGTAGACGTGTCCTCGTAGAACTTCTTCATGCTGACTTGTCCTAGAGCAGTGCTTGTATAGCTGTTTAGCGGCAGTTGGTAGCGCGTCGCTGTGCGGAGAGCATTGCTCATAGTGTCGCTGCTGTTGCTGCCTGCTGCTTCTTGCTGCTTGCTGCTGCTGCTTGCTGCTTGCTGCTGCTGCTTGCTGCTTGCTGCTTGCTGCTTGCTGCTGCTGCTTGCTGCTTGCTGCTTGCTGCTGCTGCTTGCTGCTTGCTGCTTGCTGCTGCTGCTTGCTGCTTGCTGCTGCTGCTTGCTGCTTGCTGCTGCTGCTTGCTGCTTGCTGCTTGCTGCTTGCTGCTGCTGCTGCCCTTGCTAACCCTTGCAGGATCAGACAAAAATTATTTGTGCTGTAAATCAACTTCACCCCATTTGTCGCATTTCATTAAACAATAATTGATGAACTCACAGCCCCAAAAAAATCCTCGACTTGCTAGATTACTTGCTAGGTTAGTTTTGCAAATGCGTAAAAATTGCAGACATTTTTAAGCGATGGGTAAGTGTACCTATGAGCACTTCCTAATATGAGCACATTTACAGTTTATTTGTACCGCTGCTATGCCAACTAAAAATATACTTTTTAATGCTTGAAGTATTGCTTACATATTTCTCTAATATAATTCACAAATTTGCTCGATTTTAGAACGACCAGTTTTGCGGAAATAAAATATAAAGGTCAGCTCTAAAATGAAAGACGTCAAAATAATGCCTATGAACCACTGGCCACTTGCATCCAAACGCATGCAGATGAATCTTAAATCCAATTTTCAGAAACAGCCCCGAAGTTTAGTATTAAAAACGAAATATCGATTTCAAAATTTGTGTCCGTTTATCCTTGTGGCACAATTGGAGCACGCATAACCTCAGGTATTTAAGGATACTGGTTGAAATCCTGGTACGGATACAAATTTTGGAATTGATATTTCGTTTCAAATAATAAATATATAGCGTTCATGCAACGAAATTTTGAATTTGGGTACGAATCTCACCAACCTCTTTAGTGTTAGAATGGTAGAAATAGTCAAGGAACTACCCCATCCATCTTTCTATACATCCAATTACATACAATTAACATCCAATTTCATCCAATTTACATCCAAACACAACGGACTTGCTATTGGCTATAATAATCAATAGTCTCCTCTGGTAAAAGAGCAGCTGTTGTCTCGCCGGGATTTTCTAAAGGGTTGTTTCTTACATGTCTTGTTGCTTGGTTGCCTTGGCGATGTCTTCAATGTGCAGACCCGCTGCCAGCGCTCCTAGCGTCAAACAGATGAACACCGTCTGCCAAGTTGACAAAACAACCAACGAAACTAAGAAATAAAATTTGAAATAATATGTCTTACTCTACTAATATAGTTTTGCTCTAATTTTTAGATTGGTGAGATGTTTGCTGGCAGAGTGTCCTGCATCCTACAGCCTGGTGAGATGTTTGCTGGCAGAGTGTCCTGCATCCTACAGCCTGGTGAGATGTTGCTGGCAGAGTGTCCTGCATCCTACAGCCTGGTGAGATGTTTGCTGGCAGAGTGTCGTGCATCCTTCAGCCTGGTGAGATGTTTGCTGGCAGAGTGTCCTGCATCCTACAGCCTGGTGAGATGTTTGCTGGCAGAGTTTCATGCATTCTACGGCCTGGTGAGATGTTTGCTGGCAGAGTGTCCTGCATCCTACAGCCTGGTGAGATGTTTGCTGGCAGAGTTTCATGCATTCTAAGGCCTGGTGAGATGTTTGCTGGCAGAGTTTCCTGCATCCTACAGCCTGGTGAGATGTTTGCTGGCAGAGTTTCATGCATTCTACGGCCTGGTGAGATGTTTGCTGGCAGAGCGTCCTGCATCCTACAGCCTGGTGAAATATTTGCTGGCAGAGTGTCCTGCATCCTACAGCCTGGTGAGATGTTTGCTGGCAGCGTGTCCTGCATCCTACAGCCTGGTGAGATGTTTGCTGGCAGAGCGTCCTGCATCCTACAGCCTGGTGAAATATTTGCTGGCAGAGTATCCTGCATCCTACAGCCTGGTGAGATGTTTGCTGGCAGAGTGTCCTGCATCCTACAGCCTGGTGAGATGTTTGCTGGCAGAGTGTCCTGCATCCTACAGCCTGGTGAAATATTTGCTGGCAGAGTGTCCTGCATCCTACAGCCTGGTGAGATGTTTGCTGGCAGAGTGTCCTGCATCCTACAGCCTGGTGCGATGTTTGCTGGCAGCGTGTCCTGCATCCTACAGCCTGGTGAAATATTTGCTGGCAGAGTGTCCTGCATCCTACAGCCTGGTGAGATGTTTGCTGGCAGAGTGTCCTGCATCCTACAGCCTGGTGAGATGTTTGCTGGCAGAGTGTCCTGCATCCTACAGCCTGGTGAGATGTTTGCTGGCAGAGTGTCCTGCATCCTACAGCCTGGTGAGATGTTTGCTGGCAGAGTGTCCTGCATCCTACAGCCTGGTGAGATGTTTGCTGGCAGAGTGTCCTGCATCCTACAGCCTGGTGAGATGTTTGCTGGCAGAGTGTCCTGCATCCTACAGCCTGTTGAGATGCTTGCTGGCAGAGTGTCCTGCATCCTACAGCCTTGTGAGATGTTTGAATTCAAGAATCCAGGATATCGCTACTTACCTGCTGCGGCCAAGCCATGTCGATGCACTGAACACTAAGATCTTGTAACAAGTTTTATATCGCAGGGTCAAGTCTGCCTGACTCCCAGGAAGCGAAAACTGACACACTGTGCATGCAGCGTGCATTGACCTCCTGATGACCGAAAGCCAAAATGTTGTTAACGAAATGTAAAATTACTTCTCAGATTTTAGCATCGACCATGACGTAAATTAAAGATCGCCGCTTAGACCGGTCTATTTTAGGTCCAACCTTTTGAACGTCATGCGAAGTACACTGTGTCTCACCGCCAGTTGGCAGCTGCTACACTGTGTCTCACCGCCAGTTGGCAGCTGCTACACTGTGTCTCACCGCCAGCTGGCAGCTGCTACACTGTGTCTCACCGCCAGCTGGCAGCTGCTACACTGTGTCTCACCGCCAGTTGGCAGCTGCTACACTGTGTCTCACCGCCAGTTGGCAGCTGCTACACTGTGTCTCACCGCCAGCTGGCAGCTGCTACACTGTGTCTCACCGCCAGCTGGCAGCTGCTACACTGTGTCTCACCGCCAGTTGGCAGCTGCTACACTGTGTTACACCACCAGTTGGCAGCTGCTACACTGTGTCTCACCGCCAGTTGGCAGTTGCTACACTGTGTCTCACCGCCAGTTGGCAGCTGCTACACTGTGTCTCACCGCCAGCTGGCAGCTGCTACATTGTGTCTCACCGCCAGTTGGCAGCTGCTACACTGTGTCTCACCGCCAGTTGGCAGCTGCTACACTGTGTCTCACCGCCAGTTGGCAGCTGCTACACTGTGTCTCACCGCCAGTTGGCAGCTGCTACACTGTGTCTCACCGCCAGTTGGCAGCTGCTACACTGTGTCTCACCGCCAGTTGGCAGCTGCTACACTGTGTCTCACCGCCAGTTGGCAGCTGCTAAACTGTGTCTCACCGCCAGGTGGCACCTGCTACACTGTGTCTCACCGCCAGGTGGCACCTGCTACACTGTGTCTCACCGCCAGTTGGCAGCTGCTACACTGTGTCTCACCGCCAGTTGGCACCTGATACACTGTGTCTCACCGCCAGTTGGCACCTGATACACTGTGTCTCACCGCCAGTTGGCAGCTGCTACACTGTGTCTCACCGCCAGTTGGCAGCTGCTACACTGTGTTTCACCGCCAGTTGGCAGCTGCTACACTGTGTTACACTGCCAGTTGGCAGCTGCTACACTGTGTCTCACCGCCAGTTGGCAGCTGCTACACTGTGTCTCACCGCCAGTTGGCAGCTGCTACACTGTGTCTCACCGGCAGTTGGCAGCTGCTACACTGTGTCTCACCGCCAGTTGGCAGCTGCTACACTGTGTCTCACCGCCAGTTGGCAGCTGCTACACTGTGTCTCACCGCCAGTTGGCAGCTGCTAAACTGTGTCTCACCGCCAGTTGGCAGCTGCTACACTGTGTCTCACCGCCAGGTGGCACCTGCTACACTGTGTCTCACCGCCAGTTGACAGCTGCTACACTGTGTCTCACCGCCAGGTGGCACCTGCTACACTGTGTCTCACCGCCAGTTGGCAGCTGCTACACTGTGTCTCACCGCCAGTTGGCAGCTGCTACACTGTGTCTCACCACCAGTTGGCAGCTGCTACACTGTGTCTCACCGCCAGTTGGCAGCTGCTACATTGTGTCTCACCGCCAGTTGGCAGCTGCTACACTGTGTCTCACCACCAGTTGGCAGCTGCTACACTGTGTCTCACAGCCAGTTGGCAGCTGCTACACTGTGTCTCACCGCCAGGTGGCAGCTGCTACACTGTGTCTCACCGCCAGTTGGCAGCTGCTACACTGTGTCTCACCACCAGTTGGCAGCTGCTACACTGTGTCTCACCGCCAGTTGGCAGCTGCTAAACTGTGTCTCACCGCCAGGTGGCACCTGCTACACTGTGTCTCACTGCCAGTTGGCAGCTGCTACACTGTGTCTCACCGCCAGGTGGCACCTGATACACTGTGTCTCACCGCCAGTTGGCAGCTGCTACACTGTGTCTCACCGCCAGTTGGCAGCTGCTACACTGTGTCTCACTGCCAGTTGGCAGCTGCTACACTGTGTCTCACCGCCAGTTGGCAGCTGCTTCACTGTGTTTCACCGCCAGTTGGCAGCTGCTACACTGTGTCTCACCATCAGTTGGCAGCTGCTACACTGTGTCTCACCGCCAGTTGGCAGCTGCTACACTGTGTCTCACCGCCAGTTGGCAGCTGCTACACTGTGTCTCACCGCCAGTTGGCAGCTGCTAAACTGTGTCTCACCGCCAGGTGGCACCTGCTACACTGTGTCTCACCGCCAGGTGGCACCTGCTACACTCAGTCTCACCGCCAGTTGGCAGCTGCTACACTGTGTCTCACCGCCAGTTGGCAGCTGCTACACTGTGTCTCACCGCCAGTTGGCAGCTGCTACACTGTGTTTCACCGCCAGTTGGCAGCTGCTACACTGTGTCTCACCACCAGTTGGCAGCTGCTACACTGTGTCTCACCGGCAGTTGGCAGCTGCTACACTGTGTCTCACCGCCAGTTGGCAGCTGCTACACTGTGTCTCACCGCCAGTTGGCAGCTGCTACACTGTGTTTCACCGCCAGTTGGCAGCTGCTACACTGTGTCTCACCACCAGTTGGCAGCTGCTACACTGTGTCTCACCGCCAGTTGGCAGCTGCTACATTGTGTCTCACCATCAGTTAGCAGCTGCTACACTGTCTCCACCGCCATTTGGCAGCTGCTACAGTGTGCCATTCCAGGGGTGGCCAACTTGGGTGCCGACCGCCGCGTCTTACTGACGACGGAGGACGTCGGAGCGCTCCTGGGTTTCAAAGACTGGTCTTCGCTGCGACCCTTCGTTAGCGAGGAGCCCGTGTGACCCTGTGTGACCCTGTGTGACCCTGTGTGACCCTGTGTGACCCTGTGTGAGACCGTGTGACCCTGTGTAACCCTGTGTGACCCTGTGTGACCCTGTGTGAGACTGTGTGACCCTGTGTAACCCTGTGTGACCCTGTGTGACCCTGTGTGAGACTGTGTGACCCTGTGTAACCCTGTGTGACCCTGTGTAACCCTGTGTGACCCTGTGTGACCCTGTGTGACCCTGTGTGACCCTGTGTGACCCTTAGTTTTGTTCACAAATCAAAGAAGTGGCCAAAACACGATCTGTATTCAATTGTTTCTGATCATTAATAAAAAGGGCTTCGCGAATCGTCGTTTTAGTGACGGAGTGGATAAGATAAGTGTCATTTTCATTGGTGCTCAAACCTGTAAACACACTGAAGTAAGGTTCGTGGAAGCCAGTGATGTCAGAAATGGTAAGTAGTTGGCCTAAAAAAAGCACATAAACTAACCATGAGCGACAAGTACGAAGAATTCAAGCTACAGTTCCATCGGTGGTGTGGTCTTGTGGATAGCCCACGTGCCTAGTACTAGAGCGCATGTTGGTGAGCACGTGACCAGCGCCTCATAAGGGCACGGCAGGCCGAAAGAAGATCTCAGTTCGACTGCGGACGTCGTCCTCAGTATACACTGTGCTTCCCAGGCAGTTGGCATTCACAGAGCGTTAAGCTCGTGCATTTGCAGAAATTAGTTACAAGCTACCTCTGTCCTGTTCGCTTATCACGTTTGAACTTAGCAAAAAGTGATAGCGGCGTCACATGACAACAACGCACTCTCTGATTGGTTGATACAACTGATAACAGACTATAAAAGGACTAGCAGATTTCGATTGGAAGCAGTGTCTCCCTGCCCTCGGTTCGGTGAACACTGTTTTACAGTCGCGATGCGTACAGGACGCTGGTTGCGGAGGACAATGCAGGGGATTTCTTGGCTTACGCCAATCATTGTACGGATGGCTCAAAGCACAGAATAAACCTATATCATTTCTAACATTCCTTCGTGGTGATGGGTTTATTTTACTTAAATTTATTTCGATGAATAGGTTGGGAAATAAGGCAAGCCATGTTTACATCAGCGTGGTCCAGTGGATGGCTCGCTAGCTTTGTGATCAAAACATGGTGCGACTCTGGTTCGTATCTTGGAAATGTCGCATCTTTTTGGCAATGTCTAGCATTCACTTGGCCATCTGCGATGCCGGAAGCATAAAGCTTTTATTCATAAAACAACACACGGGCTTTCCAAGTGCAATGAGTACAGAAAATTCCTGGACAAATTTAATCGAAGAAGTGGTCTAGTGGTGGTGCCTAGCATTCAAATCTCAGTCCGTTCGCCTTTTTGAAATTCGAAATTCAATTGAAATTGATTTTATTTATCGTTCTTCACTGCGACGTTGCGTGCATTTAGTGCTAGTTTGTCTGTATTTTCATAGAAGCGAAGCTTGTGAAAATAATCACAGTGGAGACCACAACTCCGCGCTTTCGACGCTTAGGCAATTGCTTCGTGATATTCTTGATCAAAGACGATATTTTTAAGCCGTTGTCGATGAGCGTTGAGAAGAAAACAAATGCCTATTCACCATCATTCGCTGTGTGGTCGAGTGCGCAGCATCGCTGCCTGCCACCAGGAAGGCCGGGGTTCGATTCCCGATGCCATGCGTGGCTTTTTGTCCATCAATCTTTGGCTGGAACATCTTCGTTGTACGATGCTTGCTAGTTCTTACGTCACGAAGAGCCAAGCCGAGACAGCGGCCGGCTTAAGACTAACTTAGCCGTCCAATTTATTACAGCCTCTAGGTTCATCACAATGAATAGGAAGAAAATATAAATGCCACGGTTTCAGCAACAGCGTGGTCCAGTGGTGAACACGTTGGCTTTCGAATGAGAGTTCTGTGCGACTCGAGTTCGATCCCAGCACGAGGGAAAGCTTTTTGGCAATGTGAGGCATTGTCAAAATACTTAATACACACTGAACAACAGTGAAGTACAGGACTTGGTCGTCTGCAATGTCAGAAACACAAGTCGATTGCCTAAAAAAAACACACCAGCTTACCTTGTGCAATTTGTAGGGAGAATTCGAGCCTATCAAGCATCGAAAGCGTGGTGCATTGGATAGCCCACTTGCCTAGTATTCTAGCGATGCGGGTTCGATTCCCGGCGCATACAGCTTTTTGTAACTCTTAATTAATTGAAATTATTCTTCTGTATCCCGCAAAGCCACGAAGTTGTAATAAGGTGTTATAGAAAAATAAAAAAAATATACAGATTTTCAGATTTGTCACAGATTTGTTCAATTTTATCTACCAGATGGCGCTGTCTACCAAATTTGTGGACACTCCAGGACGTTTGGACCTAACATTTTGGCCAAGCTGAGTGTAAAAGCTTAGGGTGCTAGGGTGGGACGTTTAATTTTCCGCAAAAATTCAAAACGAGGGAGCGAAGCGACCGAGGTTTGAATTTTTGCTACTATCTTTAATAACATTCGCCTGAATTAAATGCAAAAAAGCTCACGCCTCTCTGCACTAGCCGGGATTCGAACCCGGTTCCTTTGGGTTACCAGTCTCGTACCTTAACCACTCGGCTGTCCAGACACGATACACTCTTGGAGATTTTTAAGGTATATGAATTACATATGGTTTGTTTACCTTTCGTACTTATTAAAATTAAAAGGAGTTGGCGTACCCCCGCCACTCCAATTCATGAGCAAAGCTCAAAAGCCATTCGGATTTGAAGGCATCATCTATGCGTTACGAATCAAGCGACTTAACCACTCGGCCATTCGAGTGATATATTTGTGGCAGATATTTTTCAATACTTATATTTTTTGAAAGATCTTTATTATGGTAAAAAAGTCGGAAGCTACGGGACTCGAACCAGTCTCACATGCTTTCAAGGTTATGAACCTAGCGACTCAACCAACAAGCCACAACGCCATGATTTTTTGGTGGGATAAAGTTTATTATCTAAAATGAAGCTAAAATCTTTTAATAGTATTTTATTTCACCTCAATATTTAATACCATGCGACGCTAAAAATGTTCGGCATGTATATCCAAGCTCGCTCGTGACGATGATGGATTTTTGAATTCATCCCCTCCCCTCGTAGGGGAGTTTGTACGAGATCTGCATGCTTACACGTGACTTGTGCATCCAATGAAGCATCCAGTGAGTCTGAGGACGTCGTCCACAGCACTCTGAGCATCCCAAGCTTTTGACATTTAACGAGCGTTAAGCTCATGTCAATGTAAATTTCTTCATTTATCCAATTCTCTCTTGTTAAATCTTGTGTTTGAGCGCAAAAAAGTGATAGCGGCGTCTTTTAGACAACAGCGCAATCTCTGATTGATTTATAATTGCATATATAATTGATTATTATATATATATAATATATATAATAAATATAAAAATGTATTTCAAAGAAAAGATGTCACGAAAATCTTTGCAGGCTGTTGGCATTTTTCAAGCATATTGCTAAAACCTTTGACACCATTTTCTCTCAAACGCTTCTCTACGTTTCTTTTGCTTGAACGCTAAAAGAAAGTGTTAGCGTTGTCAACAGAAAAAGCATTGATTGGTTGACGCAACTCGGCTGTTAGGTACCACAGATTGGGAGACTTTTTGGGTAAATGAATTACAAATCCTTGCTTAAATTTCGTTTTTTTTAATGTTCGTTTTCAATTCATGAATCAAGCTCAAAAGCAACTCGGATCATTTTCAAATATTTTAAATGGTAAAACTTGGGATGCTACAGGGTTCGATACACGTATAGGAAAATACTACTTTACTTGCAATACGACATATTATTCTTCGAGTCATTTGGCCACGTTTGGTTTAATAGCACATAACTACACGAAATAACTGCAGATGATGCAGCGTAGAAAGCCAGGGAGCTGCGCTAGGGGATGATGGCGACCTAGGGCTGGTATAAAGGGTTGGGAACGAAGACGCCCCTCAGTACAACTATCACGTGTCCGTTGCGGCATTAAGAACAAGCGAAATGCATGCGAATAGATTCGATCTGAGCTTCATTCTGTAGGTCAGAATCTACGATATTTTTATTTATTTTTATCAACAAACTTCTGGAGAATAAAATTGAAATAACCATTTGGATTTTCTCAGCTTCACATAATACTTCAATAAGAAGAAAAATATTTTATTTCAATTCCAGTTCCGTAACACCGACCGTTACAAAATTCCGAACGCTTAATTCATCATCAAGCAGCGTGCATACGAAACACAACACTCATTACAGCGAGAGGTTCTACTAAAATATATTTCAAATTTTACAGGACAACCAACCGAAGACAAATGTTGGAATTCAAATAATCAGTTTAATCTTACCAAAGCAAGACATATAAAAACTATGACCGTGCTGGCCTGTTTTCTGCTCAGGTCTGAATTGTGTCAAGCTGGTAAAGCGAGCAAAGTCTCGCACACTAACGCTACTGGCGGGCCGATATCTTGTGAAGTGATAGGTGATTGTGAAGTGACAATGAAATTTATTGGGTATCAAACAAAACATGCTTCATTCCGCTGGTTGACCTCTAGCCCCTACCCACCGTCCCACCCGGTGAAGATGTGGTAGTAACGTAAGGCCTTCTGGTTCAGACAACGGGCTTCTGGCAGATGAAGGGTCGGGAGTTGTAGCAGAAGCCGTGTCCGAGGAGAGGGTCGCCGCCGGTGGAAACCAGGTAGCCGCAGTTCTCCCGGGGCGCGTCGTAGACAGTGATGCCTGCGACACGGGGAAACACACATGATCCAGATTTTATTGTTAACTTATTATATGCTTTGTATAACTTAGCGAAAAATAAATTAATAGTGTTGTGGTTGATTGTAAATATATACGCTCAACAACAAATAACGACAAAATATACTTGCAAATACCAAGCAAAACAGAAAATAAATAAACAAAATTATGTGCATCTTTAGACACGGCCAAAGATTTCACCGAAATTTCTGAAAGCAGGCTGCATACTTCTTACAGGGTGAGAGATCTGGCAAAGAAAACAGTAAAAAAAAGTCCAGATATCTGTTCAGATATAGTGGCGCGTAAGGTATAGTGTAACGTTTGTATCAATTATTTGATCATTTACCATTCTCCGTGGTGAAGGCAATTATTATGCAGGCGGCGGCACGGGCCTCTGGCAGATGAATGGCTGTTTGTTAATGCAAGCAGAGTAGCTTAACTGAGCGCCAGTTCCGTCGGTGGTCATTTCACCACAGAGCGTGGTCAGGGCCCCGGGAACCAAGGATCCTGTTACATAGACAAGACATCGTGTTATTGTGTGCAAGCTAAAAGGAAACTCGGCCAAAATAGGACTTTTGAGCTGTCGACCGAGTCGTGAGCGCCGCCCAGGCGGCTTGGTTGGGACATTGAGGGGGGCTTTGTTTGTTACAAATGCTGAATCTCAATTATTTCAACTGACAGTTGAAAAGAGTATCACTTCCAGCCTGTCCGTCAGGTTCGCCACCGGCGCCTTCGCCGAGAATTTTAGATACTAATTATATTTGGGTGCACTATAGTTAATGTAGCTAATGTAGCTAATGTAGCTAATGTAACTAATGTAGCTAATGTAGCTAATGTAGCTAATGTAACTAATGTAGCTAATGTAGCTAATGTAGCTAATGTAGCTAATGTAGCTAATGTAGCTAATGTAGCTAATGTAGCTAATGTAGCTAATGTAGCTAATGTAGCTAATGTAGCTAATAACAAAACAAACAAAAACATTGGAGACTTTTTTTTTGCAGTAAGTGTAATTGAAGATTTCGCTTCACTCGCTAAGCTCGTGACGCTCATCAAGTAGCGGTTGTCATAGTTTTAAATAGTATTTTGTGGTCTCAAGAATGTCACTCACCTGTGTCCTTCGCATAGCCCATCCAGAAGACAGCCATCGGGTAGAACGCTGTCATAATGTCGTCCAGGGCGGTAGGATTGTCGACCGAGTAGAGAGTAGCACCTTCGTTGTTGCACGCGTTTGACGCGGCGGCCCAACTTAACGGTGTGATGTGGTACTTGAACTGCAAGCCGGGCATCTCGGCGAAAGTTAAGTAGTCTGAAAGCACGCGAATTTCGTTGCAGTTTATTAAGCAAGGAATCAATCAGAGTACAGATCTGTTGATCAGCAGAAGTTGATTGAAAACTAGCCACATTTGCGTGTCTCAATTGAAGCACCAGGGGCGGATCAAGACACCACTCATGGTGGGGGCGATTAAGCTGACAACGGGGGGGGGGGGGGGGGGCAGCCCCCAAAAAAATCGCGACGTCAAGGTCTCTCAATGAAACAAATCTACGCGTTTCAGGCAATTCATAGGCACAAAAGTTAGGACCCAAGATATTCATGTTTGAATGGTTATTACGTTTTTTGAAGAAATTTTATATTGTTATGTAGTATAATGCAATTTCTTTCTCCATTAAAAATCAAATTTACAAATTTCAGCCAGACCATGGACATGATTTTGAAATGCACTCAGGGATGAGGAGTTTACCGGATTCATGGGGGGGGGGCGATCGCCCCTACCGCCCCCCCCCCTGGATCCGCCACTGTGAAGCACGTTACCTATAACATGTAAACTTCAAGATTGTCTGATTAATTATTCTTCAAAACCTAATTTTTGGTGTTTTAGCTTATGGCAAGCATGGCAAGCCACAACAACCTCATTTGTATCAAGCAACATGCCACCGGGCCAAAGACTAGTACCTTGATATATTTATCCATCATCAGGAGGCGTCAGTCACATGTATATCGAGCAATATTCCACCGGGCCATAGACTAGTGAAGGAAGACGACTCACCGAATGGGGTGAAGGTGGTCCTGCCGAAGAACACGTCGTCGGCGAAGTCCCTGAACGAATTAACGTCGTTAAAATACTTGGCGATGGTCTGCTCGCCGATAGCGTTGGTCGTGTAGCGTGCAGACGGGCTGAGATCGACGACGGCCGCTGTACGCAGCGTGCCCTTCTTGTCCGGCGTGGCCAAAGGGTCGATGACGTACGGCAGCTTGCCGGCGGTAGGGCTGACCGCGAGAGACCTGCGTGGGAACGAGCGGTGGCGTTTACAGTAAATACAGGGAGAGACCTGCGTGGGAACGAGCGGTGGCGTTTACAGTAAATACAGGGAGAGACCTGCGTGGGAACGAGCGGTGGCGTTTACAGTAAATACAGGGAGAGACACACCAAAATAGTTGCCACCCTTTTGGATGTATCTACTCCTGTAACCAAACTTCTACGGGGATATTTCAATATGTCAATATTGACACGTTGGCATTTTTTGACTGGAAGAACAGCTGATGACTGAAAAGCTTGTCCTGGAAATTGATCATAAATTGATCAAATTAAATCAAAAATAGTTGGAAGCATATCACCGGTGGAAAGGAGTTAATATAGGCGTATATGCACATTTCAGTTGTGTGAAGTTGTCAACACAAAGCCTGTTTAGATATTCGACACCTAAAATGTTTTAAATAAAGCGTAGCAGTAGCGCTTGTTTTTTGGAACTACTGGAAGTGGAGCTGCTTGGTGTTACAACGTATAACGCATAACATTTGGCCATGGTCTAAAATCTAAACTAGGCTATGCGAACACTCATATAATCGTGTTGTGGATGAGTGAGCGTAATTTTTTACGTCACCCACAACGCAATTATATTGCGTGTGGGCATAGCCTAGAGGCTTTTAAGATCAATTAAGATCAACATTCCGGATTTTTTTAGCAGTAAAGTGTAATTGAAGATTTCGCTTCACTCGCTACGCTCGTTACGCTCATCAATAACCGTACTGAAAACGTAAGTTAACACTGAAGTAATCACCTTAGGTTCGGCTTCTTGTCCGTCAGGCCGGCGTTCTGCTGGAACTCCTGCCACAGGCCCGTGCCGTTCACCAGGAAAACCTGCTGAACGCGCTGCTCGGGATTGGCCGCCGCCAGCGCCACCAGCGACAGAGAGGCGAAGCACACCTGCAAGATGGCGGTGTGTGAGCAGCGAACACTTGGTGGCGGTGAACTAGAAGCTTCTTGCTTTCATTTGATGGCCTAGAAGACAGCGCGGAAGCATTCCCAGACAAGGCATTCGCATTCCACTGTTCAAGCAGTGAGGTTATTATTACAGGCTACGGCAGATCGGCGATCCACGCGGCGGATCCTACGGCTTACCAGGAGGTTCGTCGTGCAGATCTCCGATGCTGTGCCCCACGGATTAGTTGGCATGTTGAATGTCTTTGTATTTCAATTAAAGCTTAGAACTAGGCTATGCGAACACTCATATAATTGTGTTGTGAATGAACGTAATATTTACGTTCATGCCCACAACGCGATAATATTGCGTGTGCGCATAGCCTAGAGGCTTGTACGATCAATTTAACATGTCCAGTGATAATTTAGCAGTTTCCGCCATGACAATCGTTACCTGAAAATATCATGATGTAGCCGTCGTGAAATTATTTGAATATTTCAAAACGTAAAAATCGATTTAAAGAAAAACTATTCAATTGATTGTCTTCAAATTAACACGGTATCTTCTTTTTACGACCTTTAATGCACACAGTAAATTTTGTGAACATCGGTTGAAGATAAAGTTGCTTTAATTGCAAAAAACTGCAAAAACGCTTACAAAGTGACATAAAAGTGCCTTTTCAAGAATAGTGTCTGAACATACTACAATTAAATTTGAACACACACATTGAAAAGTAAGGGTCAACATATTTTCTAGAAAGTTTCGTCAAATTATATTCAGATTCTTAGCCTCCAGAGTGCAAAAAGTGTTTTGGAAAAACTGAAAACTTTGGCAACACTTATAAACATATGGCTACAATCGTCAATTCTTGAAATTAGATCTGCCACGTTTTTGAAGCAAATCAGGCGAAAAAAAAATATGTAATTAAGTTTTTATGAATTTTTTCAGTTTTTCCAAAACACGTTTTACACTCTAGGGGCCAAGCGTCTGAATATAATTTAACGAAACTTTCTGGACCCTCACGATTGACCCTCACGATTTGTTGACCCTCACGATTTTGTGTTTGTGTGAAAATTTCAATGTTGTACGTTTAGTTTTTTTCTTAAAATTGCGCTTAATGACGTTTTGATCAAGCTTTTTATGCGTTTTTGCAGTTTTATTTAACTTTATCAGACAAATCTTCAACAAATTTACCTTGAGCCTTAAGCACTTAAAAACATAATATAATATATTGTTTTATTTTGAAGCTTATCAATCGAGTAGTTTTTCTGTAAAAGGAATTTTTGATGAGCGTAACGAGCGTAGCGAGTGAAGCGAAATCTATTTACACTTTACTGCTAAAAAACCGGACTGATACAAGTTAAAATGACAGTTAAGTTCATAATTGCTCAGCGCTTTTCGACTAGAATAGCGATGATGGTCAGTGTTACTCACCAGTGTCCAATGCATGTTAGGTTTCTCGGCGTTCTTCGTTCAATGCTCAATGCGCACCGTCCCGGGCTCAATATATACACCCGTGGCTCGATCGGACCAGATTCCGGACCATATTTGCCGAAAACAAACCGGTCCAGCGATGAGCAAACAGGCCACTGACACCTGGCAGTCACTGACCCGGCGTAGGGTTCAAGCACATTAGCATAATGCCTTGAACCCGTCCTCCGCGGCCGACGCACAACAAGGCGTAGGACAGCGTTGTTTCAGGTGGAGGATGAACGACGGCCCTCCGGCCTCGTCTTGGATGAAAACCATCGAGGTCCTGGTAGTGTCTAGAGCGACGGTTTGGTGGCGCCGCGATGGCAGGTTCTCTGACGAAGGAATACAATGATTAGTGCTTTGAGCGAAGCGAGTGAAGCCATTCTTTAATTATATCTTACTGCTTAATGAAATCATGTGTGTTTGTACAACCAGAGTTTTTTTTTGTTTTTGTTTTTTGACAATACTGATGGTATTTTTTATCCCCTGATAAAGCCAAGGCATTGCGAATGCTTCTTTAAATAACATTGTGGATAAGCGTTGTTTGAATGAAGCTGATTTGACAATTTTCAAGGTTCAATAGGTTGTGCTAGAATATTGATTTGGTGGGTGGACGTCGTTCAAAACACAGATGATTAAAATTAAACAATTATTATTTTACACAATCTTCATGTTAAGATGTTAAACCGATCTGGAAAGAGTAGTCAAAATATATAAAATGATTCAGCCCCTAGTGTGAGAAACGAGTTTTAAAAAGGAAACTGAATTGCTTAGTAATTATACCAATTTCTTAGAAAACTTCTCAGTTTAATTTGCTAAAAACAGTATTAGATCTAAGTAAGTGTTAATGCAGACCCGTTCTACTCGCTACGCTCGCTACGCCCACCAATAGCAATAGTGCCTCGTGAAATCGTTAGAACTCAATTAATCAATGTATGGCGGTGTGATATATCTTGACCCGAGCTGAAAAAAAAAGCTCGAGCCGAACAATTCGGCCCACACACTGTTGCACGCGGAATGTCGTCTGTCAGCGATTGAGAATTATTAGCCTTCTCCAGCTGTGTTTTTCCGAGTGATACCGGAACCACCCGATCATTGAACTCCTTCTGTTCGCTCGTGAAAACCGCAGAGTGCATCATATTGTCATGAGTCTTGTCAACTCATCGATACTGTAATTCTGCCGGCTGGACATTTTAGCTGATGATTGCATTTGAATTACATCTCGAGACAGCTGCCTTCTCGGACCTGGCGACGCATCAACGCGCCAACGTGCTCTCGCTGCGGCCATACTACATCTCGCACGGGTATCGTTCCAAATTTTAGTCTTCTTTTGTCTCGCCTCTATCCTAAGATTTCACTCTCCTTCCATTGAGTCTCGGTGCCATTTTATTACTGTACTTGTGTTGATCATTAATTACCATTATACGTTTCTATTATTTTATTTCCAAATTGTGTTTCATTTAAATTGATCCCGTATTTCGTCAGGTCCGCTCACTACTAAGCAAGTGCTCCCACACTTCAACTAACATCCAAAGAGTCCTGACACAATGGTGGAGGTGTGAACTAAGATTTCAGAAACACAGGAAACGGAAGCACCTGAGTCAAGCAAAGAAGGGACTGGTTTGTTGTTAAGCGTGGCGAGAATTTTCATGGAAGTTAATTGATTGATAAAGTCGATTTCGATTACTTTATTTTGGAGTATTATCACTTAAAATCTCGCCGGAGTTGCTACTAATATTATTTTCTTTGCTGGCTTCTTCTGGTTTTTCCCAATTATCTTCCTTCTTCACGGACTTTTCTTCAGCGTTCACCGCACTTTCTTCTTTCTTCCGGGGATCTTGGATGTTGTTCTCGGACTTTGGATTAGCGGAGGGATTTGATGTAACGTGTAGTACCACATGTGAACCCCTCGATGTTATCCCTGTGGTTCCTCGTTTCCCGGGTTTGCGTTGTTACGAAAATCACTTATTTCCGCTATATTTTTTGTAAAACTGGGCAATTGCGCATCGTATGACCTTTTCCTCGACACACGTAGCATTGCACATAGTTGGAAGAGTATCATGGTTGTTCGGTATATCTGGGGAATTGATTGTTGCTGGGGCGTGGTCCATACTGCTGTTGCTGTTGTTGGTCCGGCGCTGATCGAACGGGCTAATAGTTGTTATTCGGTGGGCGATATTGGTATCCACGTCTGCGATAATCTTGGCGGTGTTGTCCTTGGTGTTGTCTATAGTCCTGACTATCGTTCGCCGCGGCTCCTTGTAAGTTGATGGACTGGATCATCGTTGAAATGCGTTCCAGCCGTTGCTCTGACCGCGTGGTCCACTGCGACATTCCTAACTCTGGCGCTGATATTTTCGCCCGTAGGTCAGTGATCTCGCGAGACTCGGCGGAAGTTGGAGGATGGAATCCTTGGACGGATGGTCTTTCCAGAGGAAACCCCCTTTTCAGTCAGTGGAGACCACAACTCCGCGCTTTGCAATTGTGTCGTGATATTCTTAATCATTAATCAAACACGATATTTTCAAGCCGTTGTCGACGAGCGTTGAGTAGAAAACAAATGCCTCGACGACATCATCCGCTGTGTGGTGCAGTGCACAGCATCGCTGCCTGCCACCAGGAAGGCCGGGGTTCGATTCCCGACGCCGGCGAGGCTTTTTGTCCGTCAACCTTTGGCTGGAACATCTTCGTTGTACGACGCTTGCTAGTTCTTACGTCACGAAGAGCCAAGCCAAGCCGAGACAGCGGCCGGCTTAAGCATAACTTAGCCGTCCAATTTATTACAGCCTCTAGGTTCATCACAATGAATTGGAAGGAAATATAAGTGCGCCGAATTCAGCAACAGCGTGGTCCAGCGGTTAGCACGTTGGCTTTCGGATGAGAGTTCTGTTCGACTGGAGTTCGATCCCAGCCAGAGGCAATGCTTTTTGGCAATGTCAGGCATTGTCAAAATACTGAATACACACTGAACAACAGTGAAGTACAGGACTTGGTCGTCTGCAATGTCAGAAACACAAGTCAATCGCTTAAAAAAGCACACCAGCTTACCAAGTGCAATGTGAAGGGAGAATTCGAGCCGATCAAACATCGACAGCGTGGTGCATTGGATAGCCCACTTGCCTAGTAATCTAGCGGCGCTAGCTAGGGACTCGAACCAGTCTCACATGCTATCAAGGTTATGAACCTAGCGACTCAACCAACAAGCCACAACGCCAGATGATTTTTTCGTGGAATAAAGTCCCTTATCTAAAATGTAGCTAAATTATTTTAATTTTTTTTAAATCACCTGACTGCTTAAATGTCCGGCATTTATATGCAAATTCGCACGTGACTTTGATGGACTTTTGAACTCATCCCCTCCCCTCGCAGGGGAATTTGTACGCGATCTGCATGCTAACACGCGACTTGTGTCTTACAAGATCACAGCTCGGCAATCGAAGCGTCCAGTGAGTCTTAGGACGTCGTCCACAGCACAATGAGCATCCCAAGCTTTTGACATTTAACGAGCGTTAAGCTCATGTTAATGTAAATTTCTTCATTTATCCAACTCTCTCTTATTAAATCTTGTGTTTGAGCGCAAAAAAGTGATAGCGGCGTCTTTTAGACAACAGCGCAATCTCTGATTGATTGTCTAAACTATCAACAGACTATATACAACCTCGAGATAATTTCGATGAGAAGCAGTGTGGCCGTGCTTCTGGCACGGTGAACATCGTTGTCCGGTCGGCCTGTTGATCAAATGTTGCGTACATTCATTGCGAGCTTGTCTGCCCTTTCATAGAAGCATACCTCCGTCCTGTTCGCTTATCACGTTTGAACGCAGCAAAAAGTGATAGCGGCGTCACATGACAACAGCGCACTCTCTGAATGGTTTAAACAACATAACTACTAGGGCTTCGCGAACGCTCAATATCGCGTTGTAGATGAGCGTACTTATTTAGGGCTTGAGGATAAGATTTAAGACCTACAAGAATATGAAGGTGATCGCACCTAAGCCTTCCACTTGCATCTCGAGGGCTAAAGGGCTAAGAATCAAGAATATGAAGGTAATCGCACCTAAGCCTTCCACTTGCATCTCGAGGGCTAAAGGGCTAAGAATCATAAAAATTTGTCGGAAAAATGCGACTAAAAGGCGCACAAGATACGATTTAGATCCAAAAACTTGAGCAAAGCTGAATTTCAATTTGCTTCGTATGTTTCTCGAGTTTGGTGAGATTATCTAGCGAACCTTGCGGTTAAACGGCCGCTAGCTGGCACAAGCGGGCCACGAGGCATGTTGCAAACTATATTCCCCCCCCCCCCCCACATTATAAACAAAAAGAAGTGAAAGGCGGTACCACAGAGTGCCAAAGGCACGGGCATAGAGTAATTACTTACTCTATGGCACGGGTCTCCGCTGCTAGTAGTTTTACTAAAAGCTAGAGTGCTAAGAGTAGCTAGGAAAAGACTTCAGTCTGAAGAAAGTACCAATGCAGGAAGCTGTTGAAACGTTGAAACGTTGCTCTCTTGTGATTCGCAGGGAGGAGAAGTAGGCAGCCGACTTCGCACACCAACGGCTCCAACGATCGACGCGGCGCAGCTCCCTTGGTTTCCTCTCAATGAACCCTGATTTGTCCAACGTCGCCGCTGTCTCGCTCCCATCGCCGGGCTCAACGAACCAAGCCATAGTGCGCTCTCCTTCTTCCTTGTTATGTGCTATCTCTTCCAACAGAGAAAATCTTCCTCTGACCCTCTCACCTAAAACTTGGTGAACCAAGAAGATGGCAGTGATGATTCTTGTCTGTGTTATTGTCCGTTCTTACTACTATTTTTACTTTAGACTATGACTGACCATGGTCTATGTTCATCGTAGTCCTGTTTCTATCTCCATGGAGCCACGTTATAATCGGGGTTAGTCGAGTTGTTGGCGTGTGATTGCAGCATAGCGTCACTAGATTCACCACCTTCTATGTTCATTCATAGTCCTGTTTCTATCTCCATGGAGCCACGTTATAATCGGGGTTAGTCGAGTTGTTGGTGTGTGATTGCAGCATAGCGTCACTAGATTCACCACCTTCTATGTTCATTCATAGTCCTGTTTCTATCTCCATGGAGCCACGTTATAATCGGGGTTAGTCGAGTAGTTGGTGTGTGATTGCAGCATAGCGTCACTAGATTCACCACCTTCTATGTTCATTCATAGTCCTGTTTCTATCTCCATGGAGCCACGTTATAATCGGGGTTAGTCGAGTTGTTGGCGTGTGATTGCAGCATAGCGTCACTAGATTCACCGGCTTCTATGTTCATCATAGTCCTGTTTCTATCTCCATGGAGCCACGTTATAATCGGGGTTAGTCGAGTTGTTGGCGTGTGATTGCAGCATAGCGTCACTAGATTCACCGGCTTCTATGTTCATTCAGTCCTGTTTCTATCTCCATGGAGCCACGTTATAATCGGGGTTAGTCGAGTTGTTGGCGTGTGATTGCAGCATAGCGTCACTAGATTCACCGGCTTCTATGTTCATTCAGTCCTGTTTCTATCTCCATGGAGCCACGTTATAATCGGGGTTAGTCGAGTTGTTGGCGTGTGATTGCTGCAAAGCGTCACTAGATTCACCGGCTTCTATGTTCATTCATAGTCCTGTTTCTATCTCCATGGAGCCACGTTATAATCGGGGTTAGTCGAGTTGTTGGCGTGTGATTGCTGCAAAGCGTCACTAGATTCACCGGCTTCTATGTTCATTCATAGACCTGATTCTATCTTCATGGAGCCACGTTATAATCGGGGTTAGTCGAGTTGTTGGCGTGTGATTGCTGCAAAGCGTCACTAGATTCACCGGCTTCTATGTTCATTCATAGTCCTGTTTCTATCTCCATGGAGCCACGTTATAATCGGGGTTAGTCGAGTTGTTGGCGTGTGATTGCTGCAAAGCGTCACTAGATTCACCGGCTTCTATGTTCATTCATAGACCTGATTCTATCTTCATGGAGCTCAACAACTCAAATAAACGTAATATCAATTCCACAGTTGGTTGTCCGTGTAGCGTAATGGATAAGAGCAGTGCCCCGGACAGGCAAAGACCCGGTTTCGAATCCCGGCACGGACGTTAATTTAGGAATTGAATTCACATCAATGTCTGTTTGACGATTGCAAAGGAGCAAGTTTTCAAGATACGAGGTTGTATTTGTCGAGTGTTGTGACTGATACAGTTTGCGGGTGGTGAGGTGACACGAACCTTTACTCAACTTTACTCAACTTTACCCAGCAGCAAGCCTGTAGGTCATCGCAAGCACCAAGCTGCCGGCACAATCAAATAGCAATCAATCAACGTGACATAGGAACCTATTGTAAAAATTCAAGGTAACGAATGGATGCCCGCTTGCCGCGGCCAAGTAATAGAATGGAATAGCAGCTTACAACTTTTGACAATCAGTACATGAAGCACATTTCTTGCCCTTTGGTTTGCAATAAATTATGTCACAAATATTAAAATTACTGTTTTCAAATCAAGTAACAAATAATATAAGTAAATAAATAACGAGTTATGATAATAATTAGCACACGACAGAAGATCGACTCTTAGTGAATTTGTGACGATTTGTGATTTTTCATGTGTGCATGGTTAAACTTAATTGTATGCTTGGAGAGTTAGGTAGCAAGGTCGGTCAAGCCAGGGATTTTGTGACTGGGGCCTGTCACTTGTTCCCGCTTCCAACGCCTCCCTGATACTGTATCCCTGGATCTATCTCCAAGCCTTGTGTATCCAAGGCAGGACAACTTGTGCCCTTGTTGCGTGCCGGCTGGCGACTAGACGCCGTCGCAGCTTGAGCCGGTCGTGCGACGCGGTGAGTGCAACATGGGCACAACGTTTGATGGTGATGCCTGGGAGCAGCAGGAGCAAGCTTCAAGCTAGCAGCAAGCTAGCACCAAGCTAGCAGCAAGCTAGCAGCAAGCTTCAAGCTAGCAGCAAGATTCAAGCTAGCAGCAAGCTTCAAGCTAGCAGCAAGCTTCAAGCTAGCAGCAAGCCTCAAGCTAGCAGCAAGCTTCAAGCTAGGAGCAGCTAGGAGCAGCTAGGAGCAGCTAGGAGCAGCTAGGAGCTGGAAGAAGATGTACCCTGGGACGAAGCGACAGGTCTTGCCCGTGTCTCGTTGTGGGATACTTGTAACACTCACTGCTGAAATATTGAAATGTATTTTTGTGTATGATTTTTTTCTCTGTATCTATAAGCAATTAAACTGATTTTATCATGAAGAATACGCTTATTTTCTTTCAACTTGGATACCTAACTGTTTTCAGTGGATGTGCAGCTGTGTTGAAATACACCGCGGCTGGCCGGTGCCGAGGTGTTGGATGAACTTGAAGCAAGGTTTGCCAACGTGACGCGGGGCCGGACATTCCATGTCCAACTGGCGTCGCCTCGCATCCCCCCGGGCTTATGTTTGCTTGCTAACTTCAAGATTACCCAAAGGAACATAACGCTCACTGAAGCTCTTTAAGAGCACTAATATATCGTAGCATCTCAATGCAGCAGGCTGCTAGGCGGACTTGTCTGCAAGATCGAAGTTAGAAGCCGGTTGCATACAGCTTCATTGCGAGCAATATCTTACATGACCATGTACCTTCACTCAAATAACAGCTTGGCAAGCAAAGGACGCGATGCGAGCGCGATTGCCGAGCAACGAAAAGCTCAACCGACCGAATTGATGATTGATGATTGATGATTGGTCACCTCATCGCAAAATTAATTTCTTTTGTACCGATTTTGGCTTCAACCAAACGCAACGAACTTTGAACAGATACGAAATGGTACTCGAAACCTGTAGTTCATATACTATAAGTAACCATCAATCGACATCCTGTCACAATAGCCGAGGGGCTAGCGTGCTGGAACTCTACCCCAAAGGTCCCGGGATCAAATCCTGTCGTGATGGGTTGGCATGTCGACATTTTGGACTCTCGAATAGAGTCCAAATCGGAAAGAGTCTAGAATAGAGTCGAATTTTGGACTCGAATAGAGAACGAGAAGTTCACATACTCTACTAACGTATCGACGAACATGTCATCACCTCAGCCGCTTGGCCAAGGTGCTTGACTGGCAACACAGAGGTCTTGGGTTCGAATCCCGCTCAGGTTGCTGAGATGTCTGCAGCAGACGTCTCTTCCGTATGGCCGGGTACAAGTCACCTGATCGGATCGCTATTATCATAGCGTTCCGATCAGGTGGCGGGGTTTTGAAAAAAAACCACCGATTTTTAATAAGTACGAAAATACGCCCCGAAACGTGTAGTTCAAGTCCTCTAAAAATCTTCACCACTGCATGATGTCCGCATAGCCGTGCGGATTGAGTGCTAGGATACTAACACAGAGGTCCCGGGTTCAAATCCCGTTGCACTGCGTTTGCATCTCGTCATTTTGGACTTATGTCTCGAATGCAGAACGAGAAGTTCACATACTCTACTAACGCAGCGAAGAACATGTCATCACCTCAGCCGCTTGGCCAAGGTGCTTGACTGGCGACACAGAGGACTTGGGTTCGAATCCCGCCTAGGATGCTGAGATGTCTGCAAGAGACGTCTCTCCCGGGTGGCCGGGTACAAGTCACCTGATCGGATCGCTATTATCATAGCGTTCCGATCCGGTGGCGGGGTTTTAAAAAAAAATCGTCAAATTTTTAATAAGTACGAGAATCCGCCCCGAAACGTGTAGTTCAAGTCCTCTAAAAATCTTCACCTCTGCATGATATCTGCATAGCCGAGCGGCTAGCGTGCTTGGATTGCATCGCAGAGGTCCCGGGATCAAATCCCGTTGCACTGGGTTTGCATTTCGTCATTTTGGACTTATGTCTCGAATGCAGAACGAGAAGTTCACATACTCTACTAACGCAGCGAAGAACATGTCATCACCTCAGCCGCTTGGCCAAGGTGCTTGACTGGCAACACAGAGGTCTTGGGTTCGAATCCCGCTCGGGTTGCTGAGATGTCTGCAGCAGACGTCTCTCCCGGAAGGCCGGGTGCAAGTCACCTGATCGGATCGCTATTATCATAGCGGTCCGATCAGGTGGCGGGGGTTTTCAAAAAAAATCATCGAATTATAAATAAGTACGAAAATCCGCCCCGAAACGTGTAGTTCATGTACTCTAAAAATCATCATTACTGCAGGACGACTGCATAGCCGAGCGGCTAGAGTGCATGGATCCCACCACAGGGGTCCCGGGATCAAATCCGGTCGGGCTAGAAGCGCGTGAAGACATTTTTGCAATTAATTGGGCGAATGAATTAAATTAGTCGAGCAACAATCCGAACCTCGGTCGCTTTGCGACCTCGGTTCGGATTGTTGCTGGGGATCAAACGTCCCACCCTAACACCGTAAGCAAATGCACTCCCCTGAACTGAAAAGTTAGCTCAAAACGCAAATTAGTGATAAGAAAACATGATAAACAGCGCCATCTGTTAGCCAATTTAGAACTAATCTGTGACTTAGCATTTTTTTTTCGTGATTTTTACTCTTTCAACGATATCTCAACTGAAATACTTTTACTAGTGTACCAGTTCAATTGAATTTCAGGTTCCACAAACCAGAGATGCTTCGCTATAGATTATATCCTGAGAATTATACGTCCCGCCCTAGCACCCTAGGCAGCTACACTAGACTCAACCAAACAGTTTGCTCGAAACGTAAATTAGTGATAACAAAACATGATAGACAGCGCCATCTATTAGCTAAATTAAAATTAATCTGTGACTTGGTATTTTTTTCTTGTTCCTTGCTTTTTCTACGATATCTCAGTAGAGACCGGAACAATTATACAAGTCCAATTGAATTGGAAGATCCAAAAAGCGGAGGCGCTGGGCTTTGAACCCGTGCCGCTAGCTTGTCAGACACGAGTGCTATCCACTACACCACGCCATTGATGCTGGCTTGCTCTGCATTCTAACAACTCTTTGCACATGGTCAGTAGTTGTGATCTTTTAGGGAAGTTGCCGACGTGAGCTGCTTGCGTCGCTTATGCCGAAGTCGACGTTCTCTGTTCAGCGTCCTTGTGTCGGGATGTTTGCATGGGCTCAACGTTGCCAAAAAGCCACGTCAAAGACTGGGATCGAACCCGGGAAGCCTCTGTCCCTGGCTAGAAAGCCAGCGTGCAATCCAATGCACCACGCTGTCGCTGGGTGCCAGGACAGTAATTCTCCGTAAAGTCCAGTACTACGCTACTGTCGATAATACAGAGATGTCTTTGTCAATGTTAACATTGACGACGGAGTAGTCACATTAAGGGCAATGCCAAAAAGCTGCGCATGAAACGGGGATCGAACCCGGGTCCATCAAATCCCAGTCGTCAGCGGCGAGCTCGCTATCCACAGGACCACTGCTTCGAAGTTGAGCGAGGATCAGATTTAGCTTCTTATTCGAATACTGGTGAGTCTCAGATCAAACTCTCTTGCGATCTGCGTGAAAATTATGAAAATTATGAAAACTTCCCTGAAAACCTGGATATGTAAACTGTTTGCGGGTGGCAAATTAAATCAGTAAAATTACTCTGCTTCACCCTCCTTTAATGACAAGCAAAAAGCGAAAATGTGACAAGACAAGATATGATGATGGAAATTCTCACAGGGTTGCAATAAACAATCGAACCCTGCGCATTTTAAGGTTGAGTGTATTTAGTAGCCGGGCGTTGATAACAAGAACACGCAGGCGCAGCAGCCGGCGTCGGTCCCGGGTTCGAGTCGCCGACGTCAACAGCTTGCAGACAACTGGTGGATCGCCGAGGTGCCGGCTTCGAAGCTCGCTGTCCCACCGCCAGCTGTTGCTGATTCGTTTCAAATTCCTGTCTCGCCCACGTCGCCTGCAACGGCAGAGACAGTCGGAAAACGTCAGCTTTTTTTACAACCAAAGACCACTTGGTTTTCGATGCTTCAGTCGAGTGATGCTAGCTAACGTGTCTGTTGTATACACAGGCTATGCGAACACTCATATAATCGTGTTGTGGATGAGCGTAATATTTACACTCACCCAAAACGCGATTATATTGCGCGTGCGCATAGCCTAAAGGCTTTTATGATCAATTTATAATGTTCGGTGTTAATTAAGCAGCTTTTTCAATAACAATCGTTACCTGGAAATATCATGATGAAATTATTTGAATATTTCAAAACGTAAAAATCGATTTCAAGAAAAACTAATCAATTGATTTGCTTGAAATTAACAAAGTATCTTCTTTTTACGATATTTTAATGCACAAAGTAAATTTTGTTAAAATCGGTTGAAGATAAAGTTGCTTTAGTTGCAAAAAACTGCAGAAACGCTTAAAAAGTGACATAAAAGTGACATTATCAAGAAAACTGCTAACCGTACAACAATGAAATTTGTACACAAACATTGAATCGTGAGGGTCAACATATCTAGAAAGTTTCGTCAAATTATATTCAGATTCTTGGCCTCCAGAGTGCAAAACGTGTTTTGGAAAAACTGAAAAATTTCGTAAAAACTTAATAACATAAAATTTACTCGTCCGAATTGCTTCAAAAACGTGGCAGATCTAAGTTCAGAGAAAACAAAGGTCCACCGAAATTTTCATCAAAATCCGTTTTGGCGTTTGGCCGGAATCGTGCGAAAAAACACACAAAAAAACACAAACAAACAAACAAACAAACAAACAAAAAAAAACATTCCGGATTTTTTTACCAGTAAAGTGAAATTGAAGATTTCGCTTCACTCGCCACGCTCGTTACGCTCATCAAAAAAGGACGAGCATATTTGGATGGAAAGCAGTTCGCCGTGCAGTTTGTTTGGAGAATACTGGCGACGTAGCTCTGTTTTCAGAATGCAAGTCACTAAAAAATGGATATCATAGAAAAGATGTCACGAATATCTTTGCGGGCTGCTGGCATTTTTCAAGCATATTGCTAAAATCTTTGACACCATTTTCTCTCAAACACTTCTCTACGTTTCTTTTGCTTGAACGCTAAAAGAAAGTGTTATCGTTGTCAACAGAAAAATCATTGATTGGTTGACGCAACTCGACTGTTAGGTACCACAGATTGGGAGACTTTTTGGGTAAATGAATTACAAATCCATGTTTAACTTTCGTTTTATTTAAAAGTTCGTTTTCAAGTCATGAATCAAGCTCAAAAGCAACTTGGATCATTTTCAAATATTTTAAATGGTTAAACTTGGGATGCTACAAGGTTCGAGACAAGTAAAGGAAAATACTTACTAATACTTGCAATACGACAAATTATCCGGGTAGTGATTTGGCCACGTTTGGTTTAATAGCACATAACTTCATGAAGTAACTGCAGATGATGCAGCGTTGAAAGCCAGGGAACTGCGCTAGGGGATGATGGCGACCTAGGGCTGGTATAAAGGGTTGGGAACGAAGATGCCCCTCAGTACAACTATCACGTGTCCATTGCGGTATTAAGAACAACCGAAATGCATGCGAATAAATTCGATCGGAGCTTCATTCTGTAGGTCAGAATCTACGCGATTTTTATTTATGTGTATTAAACAATTTCTGGAGAATAAAATAGAAAAAACCATTTGGATTTTCTCAGCTTCACATAATACTTCTATAAGAAGAAAAAATATATTTTATTTCAATTCCAGTTCCGTAACACCGACCGTAACAGAATTCCGAACGCTCAATTCATCATCAAGCAGCGTGCATACGAAACACAACACTCATTACAGCGAGAGATCCTACTAAAATATATTCCGAAATTTTCAGGACAACCAACCCAAGACAAATGTTGGAATTCAAATAATCAGTTTAATCTTTACAATTAGCAAGACATTTAAAAACTATGACCGTGCTGGCCTGTTTTCTGCAAGGGACTGAATTGTGCCAAGTTGGTAAAGCGAGCAAAGTCTGGCACACTATAGCGCTCCTAGCAGGCCGATATCTTGTGAAGTGATAGGTGATTGTGAAGTGACAATGCAATTTATTGGGTATCAAACAAAACATGCTTTAATCCGCTGATTGACCTCTAGCCCTGACCCACCATCCCCGGGCTGAAGATGTGGTAGTAACGTAAGGTCTTCGAGATCACCCAACGGGCCTCTGGCAGATGTAGGGTCGGGAGTTGTAGCAGAAGCCGTGTCCGAGGAGAGGGTCACCGCCGATGGAAACCAGGTAGCCGCAGTTCTCCTGGGGCGCGTTGTAGACAGCGATGCCTGCGACACGGGAAAACACACAGATTTTATTGTTAATTTCTTATTATGCTTTGTATAACTTTGCGAAAAATAAATGAATAGAGTGTGTTTGAGCGTAAATATAACGCTCAGCAACAAATAAGGATAAAATGCTTGAAACAAACTTACAAGCGAAACAGAAAATAAATAAACAAAATTGTGTGCATCTTTAGACACGGCCAAAGATTTCACCGAAATTACTGAAAGCAGGCTGCATACTTCTTACAGGGTGAGAGATCTGGCAAAGAAAAGACAGAAAAAAACTAGATATCTGTTCAGAAATAGTGGGGCGTAAGGTAAAGTGTAACATTTGTAGCAATTTGATCATTTACCATAATCCGTGGTGAAGGCAATCATTAGGGCTTCTGGCAGATGAATGACTGCAAGGTAGTGCAAGCAGTGTAGCTTAACTGAGCACCAGTTCCGTCGGTGTTCATTTCACCACAGAGCACGGTCGGGGCAAAGGGATCCAACGATCCTGTTAAATAGACAAGACATCGTGTTATTGTGTGCAAGCTTAAAGGAAACGCGCTTAACATAAAACAGTGAAATTTGTACACAAACATTAAATCGTGTGGGCCAACATATCTGGAAAGTTTCGTCAAATTATATTGAGATCCTTGGCCTCTAGAGTGGAAAACGTGTTTTGGAAAAACTGAAAAATTTCGTAAAAACTTACTAACATAAAATATACTCGTCCAAATTGCTTCAAAAACGTGGCAAATCTAAGTTCAAAGAAAACGAAGGTCCACCGAAATTTTAATCAAAATCCGTTTTGGCGTTTGGCCGGAATCGTGCGAACAAACACACACAAAAAAAAACATTCCGGCTTTTTATAGCAGTAAAGTGTAATTGAAGATTTCGCTTCACTCGCTACGCTCGTTACGCTCATCAATTAAAACTAGGCTATGCGAACACTCATATAATCGTGTTGTGGATGAGCGTAATTTTTACGCTCACCCACAACGCAATTATATTGCGTGTACGCATAGCCTAGAGGCTTTTATGATCAATTTTAAGTGTTCGGCGTTAATTTATCAGCTTTCTCAATGACATTGAATATTTCAAAACGAAAAAATCGATTTAAAGAAAAACCATTTAAATGATTTGCTTGAAATTAACACAGTATCTTCCTTTTACGATGTATAATGCACACAGTAAATTTTGTCAAAATCGGTTGAAGATAAAGTTGATTTAGTTGCAAAAAACTGCAAAATCGCTAAAAAAGCGTCATAAAAGCGCTATTTCCAAGAAAAGCGCTAAACTTACAACAATGAAATTTGTACACAAACATTAAATCGTGGATGCCAACATATCTGGAAAGTTTCGTCAAATTATATTGAGATCCTCGGCCTCTAGAGTGGAAAACGTGTTTTAGAAAAACTGAAAAATTTCGTAAAAACTTAATAACATAAAATTTACTTGTCCGAATTGCTTCAAAAACGTGGCAGATCTAAGTTCAGAGAAAACGAAGGTCCACCGAAATTTTCATCAAAATCCGTTTTGGCGTTTGGCCGGAATCGTGCGAACAAACACACAAAAAAACAAAACAAAAAAAAAACAAACAAAAAAAAACAAAAAAAAAACATTCCGGATTTTTTTTAGCAGTAAAGTGAAATTGAAGATTTCGCTTCACTCGCTACGCTCGTTACGCTCATCAATAACAATAAAACCCTCTCTGGACCCAGAAATCTGTAAACTATATGAAATTTCTGAAAAAGTTAGGACATAATATTGCGCCGAATTGGGGCGCCCCTAAGGACCCTCTTTTTCAAAAATTAAAAGAAAATTTGGGGCGCTGATTACAATTGTGTACAATTTAGTGGAACCTCTTGTCCATAAATGCCTAAGAGGGCTAGCGGCATGCTGGATGGCGATCTTTTGAAGCTGAACGACATATCACCATTTCCAATGAAAAATGGATTGAACGCCGTGTACCCTAATCTGACCACACTTTAAAAGATCTATTACACCCTTCCAGTCAGTAGTTCAACCGCCGAACGAAGTTTTAGTCGTCTAAAGAACATTAAAACATATACTCGGTCAACAATGACGGAAAACCGACTCCAATTTAGCTGTTTTACACTTCGAGCGAGAACTCGCAGAAACAACAGATTTTGAAAATGTGACCGACAACTTCGCGAAAATGAAGCCTCGACGAAAGAAACGTATCGCTGGAAAATAAGGGTAATTTCTCAAAATTGGTTGAGCCATTTGGCCAGAGAAACGGAAACAAGCCGTCTAATTGAGCAGGAGAAAATTGAAATTTTTGAATTTTGAAAAACATTTTTAAGTTTTTGAACTGAAAAACGCAGAAGTACTCTGAAAATTGCATCTAAATCGTTTCAGCCGTTTGGACAGTCGAGCGCGGACAAACGGACAGAAAAACAAAAAAAATCATGAACGACTCTTCTTAGGAGTGAGTGGAAATTGAAAGTATTCGCTTCACTCGCTACGCTCATCCAATTATATAATATACTCATCTTGTTACGTAAGCGTTAAATTAAATTTTATTAAATTTTATTATTAATTCTGATTATTATTTTAATTAGTTTTATTGGATCAAGAAAAATAATGTTTGATCATAGCAAACTACGTCATATAAATTACAGTGACAAAAATTGGCTAATACACGTCTCTTAATGCCTTATGAAGATGGCGCCCCTATTTTTCTGACCCCCCCCCCCCCCCCCCCCCCAAGCTCCCAATCCTGGCTACGCCAGTGCCAAAGCGGCTTGGTTGGGATATTGAGGGGGGCTTTGTTCGTTACAAATACTTAATCTCAATTATTTCAACTAACAGTTGAAAAGAGTATTACTTCCAGCCTGTCCGCCAGGTTCGCCACCGGCGCCTTCGCCGAGAATTTTAGAAAATTAACAAGCAAGCAAGATATTTGGGTGCACTATAGCCAGTGTAAGGAGACAAAACAGCGAAACTTAATACGAAAAAATACGATTGTTAAGCTTAGTATAAGCGGTTTCTATAGTTTTAAATAGTTTTTTGTTGTCTCAAGGATGTCACTTACCAGTGGGAATCTGCTCGTCCACCCAGAAGTCGACCATCGGGTAGAACGCTACCATAATGTCGTCCATCACAGGCGGATTGGTGAGCGAGTAGAGGGAACCACCATCGGCGATGCACGTGGCTCTCGCGGCGTCCCAATTTGACGGTGAGTTGATGTAGTACTTGAACTGCACGGCGGGCATCTCGGCGAAAGTTAAGTAGTCTGAAAGCGCGCAATTTCGCCACAGTTTAATGAGGATGCATGGAATCAGAGTATCAGAGTACAGATCTGTTGATAAGCAGAAGTTGATTGAAAATTAGCCACATTTGCGAGTCTTCATTGGAGCACGTTACCTACATGTACACTTCAAGATTGCTTGATGAATTATTCGTCAAAACCTAATTTTTTGGGGTTTTATTTTATGGCAAGCATGGCAAGCCACAAGAACCTCATTTGTATCAAGCAATATGCCACCGGGCCAAAGACTAGTACCTTGATATACCTATTTGTCCATCATAAACAGGTGTCAATCGCTTGTATCGAGCAATATTCCACTGGGTCATTGACTAGTGAAGTTTTGTTTTATGGTGTTTAACGACGCAATGGTATGACAACTGGCCCTTTGGCAATGATCTTATGGCGTTGGTGAATGAAATGGTGATGATGAACCTAACTTAGCCTAGAAGGGAGGAGGGGAAACCTGGTGCCGGAAAGTAGCCTACTCCTGTCGAAAAGCACCGAGGGGACCACCGGCTTTACGTCCCTTCCGAAGGACGGTACAACTCGAACAACAGGATACCCCCGCTAATCCGTGCCGTCGAGAGGTTGACAGCGAGTGAAGTTGTCGCACTAACTTCAAACCCCCCGACCTCTCTCCCGAACAGAACAAAGACTAGTGAAGGACTGTGTAGAGATGACTCACCGAACTGAGTGAAGGTGGTGCTGGCGAAGAACACGTCATCGGCGAAGTTCCTGAACGAATTAACGTCGTTATAATACTTGGCGATGGTCTGCTCGCCGATAGCGTTGGTCGTGTAGCGTGCCGACGGGCTGAGATCGACGACGGCCGCTGTACGCAGCGTGCCCTTCTTGTCCGGCGTGGCCAAAGGGTCGATGACGTACGGCAGCTTGCCGGCGGTAGGGCTGACCGCGAGAGACCTGCGTGGGAACGAGCGGTGGCGTTTACAGTAAATACAGCGAGAGACCTGCGTGGGAACGAGCGGTGGCGTTTACAGTAAATACAGCGAGAGACCTGCGTGGGAACGAGCGGTGGCGTTTTCAGTAAATACAGGGAGAGACCTGCGTGGGAACGAGCGGTGGCGTTTACAGTAAATACAGGCAGGGACATACCAAAATAGTTGCCGCCCTTTTGGATGTATCTACTCCTGTAACCAAACTTCCACGGGGATATTTTAAGCTGTCAATATTGAGACTGAAACTTAAGCTTTTGTTGACGGAAAGAACAGCTGATAACTGAAAAGCTTGTCCTGGAAATTGATCATAAATTGATCAAAATAAATCTAAATAGTTGGTAACATACCACCGGTGGAAAGTAGTTGATTGATGAGCGTAGCTAGCGAAGCGAAATCTTCAATTTCACTTCGTGGAGGAAAAAAACACTTGTGCTTTTTTTTTTTTTGTGTGTGTAGGTATGTGTGTTTGATCGAAACGGCTACTCCGATTTAGATAAAAATTTCAGGACACCATATTTTGTTCTCAACTTAGACCCCCTGCTTTTTTCAGCAGATGCGGGGGGTTACAGTTTCTTAACTATCCAAAATTTGCAAAATATTTCAGAATTTTCAAAACTTTTATTATTTTTTACAGCCAAAATTTATTGATGAGCGTAGCGAGCGAAGCGAAATCTTCAATTTCACTCAGGCATAACATTTGGCCATAGTCTAAAATCTAAATAACCCTACTGAAAACGTAAGCTAACACTGAAGTAATCACCTTAGGTTCGGCTTCTTGTCCGTCAAGCCGGCGTTCTGCTGGAACTCCTGCCACAGGCTCGTGCCGTTCACCAGGAAGACCTGCTGGACGCGCTGCTCGGGATTGGCCGCCGCCAGCGCCACCAGCGACAGAGAGGCGAAGCACACCTGCAAGATGGCGGTGTGTGAGCAGCGAACACGGTGGCGGTGGACTAGAAGCTTCTTGCTTTCATTTGATGACCTAGAAGACAGCGCCGAAGCATTCCCAGACAAGGCATTCGCATTCCACTGTTCAAGCAGTGAGGTTATTATTGCAGATTGCGACGGATCGGCGATCCACGCGGTGGATCCTTCGGCTTACCAGGAGGTTCGTCGTGCAGATCTCCAATGCCATCGGATCACCATCGGATTCCATCACCATCGGATTAGTTAGCATGTTGAATGTCATGGTTTTTAGCGAAGCTCCACATGTAAAAACGGTGTTAACCATGTTTTACATTGGATGATACGCTTATAAAATTGCTTCCGCGGTTGCTACGCAGTTTCATTGTTAGTGCGTTGGAATCCGACGTGATTGGTCGGTGAGTTTTGAGCATTAAGTCCCTAGTTACTGCTTTTTGGATGAGCGAGCGAAGCGAGCGAAATCCTTCAATTTCACAACATAGGGGAAAAAAAAGCATTTGGATTTTTGTTTTTTTTTGTTTGTAACAAAAACGAGCAGCCCTACTTAAAGGTCACAGATCCTTACGAAATTCGGCAAAAACGTTCGTGGTGACTCAGCGAGGTGCTGTATAGTTTTTGAGCAAAATCTGTTCAGCCATTTTGTTTTTATGAGCAAAAACCCGTAAATTTTTCAGTTTTTTGGTACTAGCTTCGTAACTAATTAACCGATCCGCACCAAATTTGGATTGAATATATATGATAACTAGGCTATGCGAACACTCATATAATCGTGTTGTGGATGAGCGTAATTTTTACGCTCACCCACAACGCAATTATATTGCGTGTGTGCATAGCCTAGAGGCTTTTAAGATCAATTTTAAATGTTCGGCGTTAATTTAGCAACTTTCTCAATGACATTGAATATTTCAAAACGTAAATATTGATTTAAAGAAAAACTATTCAATTGATTTGCTTGAAATTAACACAGTATCTTCCTTTTACGATTTATAATGCACGCAGTAAATTTTGTCAAAATCGGTTGAAGATAAAGTTGATTTTGTTGGAAAAAACTGCAAAATCGCTAAAAAAGCGTCATAAAAGCGCTATTTCCAAGAAAAGCGCTAAACATACAACAATGAAATTAGTACACAAACATTAAATCGTGTGGGCCAACATATCTGGAAAGTTTCGTCAAATTATATGGAGATTCTTAGCCTCTAGAGTGGAAAACGTGTTTTGGAAAAACTGAAAAATTTCGTAAAAACTTAATAACATAAAATTTACTCGTCCGAATTGCTTCAAAAACGTGGCAGATCTAAGTTCAGAGAAAACGAAGGTCCACCGAAATTTTCATCAAAATCCGTTTTGGCGTTTGGCCGGAATCATGCGAACAAACACACAAAAAAACAAAAAAAAAACAAACAAACAAACAAACAAAAAAAAAAAAAAAAACATTCCGGATTTTTTTAGCAGTAAAGTGTAATTGAAGATTTCGCTTCACTCGCTACGCTCGTTACGCTCATCAACAAGTTAAACGAATTGCCTAAGTTTCAGATTCGTACATGAAGTATTTTGCTAATTAGAAAAATAGTTTTTTTTTCGCCTCTAAACGGTTTCAATACCGATTTTTATTCGGTTTATTATTATGATTGTCAAATGTTTTCCGTTTGGATTTCCTCAGCGTGATTACGGCTCGCTCATCCTGCAACGAGTGTAGGCTCTACTAATCGTTTACCTAGTAAACACTTAATATTACCATAATCTTGAGTATTTCAGCCCCGGTTTTTGCTCAAAAAATCGAAATGGCTGCCATAGTTCCGGTATTGCTACTGTGGATGAGTATGTACGTGTGTTTTGCCTGAAATTAAATCGCGTTTAAAAATGTCGACTTTGGCGAGGTGATTTCTTGGCATCTGTCAAGATTGCACTTTCTTACCTGAAAACTCTGCTCAACTTTCGGTTCTAAAATAGAATCCTTACCTAATTATTGCTAAATACAATAGTTTGATCCTCCTATGAAACCATTCGAGTTGAAATATTACGTAGAAGAAGGCATAATTTATCGAAAATATGATATCAATTGACAACTAACCGATTGTTTTTTTCTGACCCGGTATCAAGTACTAGAAGGTACTACAACTATTCCCTTTAGGGAATATTTTCCGGCAGGTCTATGCATGGCTTCCTTGAGTATATATTAGAGAGCTATTGTGGGCTGAAATAAATATTCAATGTGAAAAACCGGAATGAATGACAGAAGATCCACAAGATTGTAGGAACCTAGTAATTAGGTACCTTTTAATCGAGCTTCGCTTTAATAACTGGCACAGCCAATTATAAATCTCTCCCTTGACGTACAGCGAGATTTTACAATATTAGGGCCACCAGGGCCGACTATCGGCCTTTCGGACCTTGATGTGCGCTATGCGCATAGGTTTGCGCTATGCGCATAGGTCTGCGCTATGCGCATAGGTCTGCGCTATGCGCATAGGTCTGCGCTATGCGCATAGGTTTGCGCTATGCGCATAGGTCTGCGCTATGCGCATATGCCCGTGCTCTATGGGCACCAAGGTTGAGCGAAGCTCGAGCTTGTTTAATTAAAGCTTAGAACTAGGCTATGCGAACACTCATATAATCGTGTTGTGAATGAGCGTAATGTTTACGCTCACCCACAACGCGATAATATTGCGTGTGCGCATGGCCTAGATTATGATAAATTTGAGATATTCTGCGTTAATTAAGCAGCTTTCTCAATGACATTCGTTATCTGGAAATATCATGATGAAGTCGTCGTGAAATTATTTGAATATTTCAAAACGTAAGAATCGGCTTAAAGAAAAACTGTTCATTAGATTTGCTTGAAATAAACACGGTATCTTCTTTTCACGATTTATAATGCACACAGTAAATTTTGTTAAAATCAGTTCAAGATAAAGTTGCTTTAGTTGCAAAAAACTGCAAGAACTTTTTCAAGAAAAGTGCTGAACATACTACAATGAAATTTGAACACACACATTGAAAAGTAAGGGTCAACATATTTTCTAGAAAGTTTCGTCAAATTATATTCAGATTCTTACCCTCCAGGGTGCAAAACGTGTTTTGGAAAAACTGAAAAATTTTGTCAACACTTATAAACATATGGCTACAATCTTCAATCCTTGAAATAAGATCTGCCACGTTTTTGAAGCAAATCAGGTGAGTAAATTTTATGTAATTAAGTTTTTACGAAATGTTTCAGTTTTTCCAAAACACGTTTTACACTCTCTAGGGGCCAAGCGTCTGAATATAATTTAACGAAACTTTCTGGATGTGTTGACCCTCACGATTTTGTGTTTGTGTGAAAATTTCAATGTTGTACGTTTAGTTTTTTTCTTGAAAATTGCGCTTAATGACGTTTTGATCAAGCTTTTTATGCGTTTTTGCAGTTTTTTTAACTTTATCAGACAAATCTTCAACAATTTTACCGTGAGCCTTAAACATTTAAAAACATTTTTGAAGCTTATCAATCGAGTAGTTTTTCTGTAAAAGGAATTTTTGATGAGCGTAACGAGCGTAGCGAGTGAAGCGAAATCTATTTACACTTTACTTCTAAAAAAAAACCGGACTGATTGGATGAGCGTAGCGAGTGAAGCGAAGACTTCAATTTGACCACCCGTAGAAAAAAATTCCGTGTGTTTGTTTTTTTGTTTGTTTTTTGTGTGTTTGTTCGCGCTCTACCGTCCAAACGGCTAGTCCGATTTTGATAAAATTTTCAGTGTACCTGAATTTGTTCTGAACTTAGACCCCCTGCGTTTTTCAGCTTGATTGCTTAAATTTTTTTTTTAAATCCAAATTTACGAAAATTTTCAGAATTTTCGCCATCATTTCGCTGTTTGTTTTTACTCTACTGGCTAATTAAAATACCAAGCCGATTTTGATGAAATTTGCAAAATAGCTTTTGTATACCGTATTCTCTATACTGGTTTACCAAGAAATATGTTTGACATGTTTTTAATACGTTTTTTAATCGTATTTTTAGATTAAATTTTCAAGTTTTTTTGCCGTTTAGCATATCTAAGCTGTAATTACCCTTGCTTTTTCTTCAACAAACGTTACAAATATGTTGACCGTAGTGAGATGTACCGTTATAACAGTTTCCCTGCGATTTGACGTGGTTTTTATATGAAAATTATCGAAAACTCCATCTGTCATCTCGGCTGGACAAAGTTTGACAGCTAGGTACTGATTTTGCTTGGCCGAAAATTAATTGCCTCTGGATTCAACCGGCTTTCACCAGAGGTAATTCTTGAATCTTTGAATCTCTAGGTACAAATTCAAGATGCAGTGAATTCGGCAAAAGAATCAAGACGTGTGTGGATTTATTCGCTTCCAAGAATCCTCTACTTAGCTTACATGCCAAAATTATGAATCAAATTTGATGAACTTTGGAAGATCAAAATCTGGGCTGGTATACACTATACCGTATACACTATATTAGAGGTATACAAATAAATACGCTCATCCAACAACGCGTCCACAGGTAGCGTTCGGCGAAGCCCAGTACAAGTTAAAATGACAGTTAAATTCATAATTCCTCAGCGCTTATCGACTAGAATAGCGACGATGGTCAGTGTTACTCACCAGTGTCCAGTGCATGTTAGGTTTCTCGGCGTTCTTCGTTCAATGCTCGCTGCGCACCGTCCCGGGCTCAATATATACACCCGTGGCTCGATCGGACCAGATTCCGGACCATATTTGCCGAAAACAAACCGGTCCAGCAATCAGCAAACAGGCCACTGACACCTGGCAGTCACCGACCAGGCGTAGGGTTCAAGCACATTAGCAGAACCCGTCCTCCGCGGCCGACGCACAACAAGGCGTAGGACAGCGTTGTTTCAGGTGGAGGATGAACGACGGCCCTCCGGCCTCGTCTTGGATGAAAACCATCGAGGTCCTGGTGGTGTCTAGAGCGACGGGTTGGTGGCGCCGCGATGGCAGGTTCTCTGACGAAGGAATACAATGATTAGTGCTTTGAGCGAAGCGAGTGTAGCCATTCTTTAATTATATCTTACTGCTTAATGAAATCATGTGTATTTTTACAACCAGTATATATATATATATATTTATATATATATTTTTTACAATACTTTAGGGATTTTTTATCCCATGATAATGCCAAGGCCTTGCGAATGCTTCTTTAAATAGGATTTTGGATGAGCGTTGTTTGAATGAAGCTGATTTGACAATCTTCAAGGTTCAATAGGTTGAGCTAGAATATTGATTTTGTGGGTGGACGTCGTTCAAAATACAGGTCATTAAAATTAAACAGTGATAATTTTACACAATCTTCATGTTAAGAAGTTAAACCGATCTGGAAAGTGTGGTCAAAATTTATAAAATGATCCAGCCTCTAGTGTGAGGAACGAGTTTTTTAAAGGATACTGGATTGCTTAGTAATTATACCAATTTCTTAGAAAACTTCTCAGTGTAATTTGCTAAAAACAGTATTAGATCTAAGTTTCGAAAAAAACTTAAATGATCTAAAAGTTTCATTACAAACAGTCAATGAATACACCTTCATTTTTCAGCAGTAAGTGTTAATGCAGACCCGTTTTACCCACTACGCTCGCTACGCCCACCAATAGTGCCTCGTGAAATACGTAAGAACTCAATTCATCAATGTATGGTGGTGTGATATACCTTGATCCGAACCAAAACAGCTCGAGCCGACCAATTCGGCCCACACACTGTTGCACGCGGAAATCAACTGTCAGCGTTTGATAATTATTAGCTTGTTCCAGCTGTGTTTTTCCGAGTGACAACGGAACCACCCGATCATTGAACTCTTTCTGTTCGCTCGTTAAAACCGCAGAGTGCATCATATCTTCTGAAACTGATACCCGGGTCTGACATTTCGCCCGAAACATACGCAGATGGGAGCAGTCATCGACATCCAGCTGGCCGGTCTAGACTACCTGTTTGATATGGCGGCCGGCCACTTGTTCTCTCAACACAGACCCTGTGCTAATTTTCATTTCATCCTCGCAATTTGGCTTGTAAACTAGGCTATGCGAACACTCATATAATCGTGTTGTGGATGAGCGTTATATTTACGCTCATTTACGCTCAACTACGCTCATATTTACGCTCAATTTAGCAGCTTTCTTGATGACCTAAGTTACCTGAAAATATCATGATTTAGTCGTCCAGAAATTATTCGAACATTTAAAAACGAAAAAATCTTTTTAAAGACAAACAATTGTCTTGATTTGCCTCAAAATAACACAGTATATTCTTTATAAGATTTTTAACACACACAGTTAAATTTGTCAACATCAGTTGAAGATAAAGTCGCTTTAGTTTCAAAAAACTGCAAGAACGCTTAAAAAGCGTCATAAAAGCACCACTTTCAAGAAAAGTTCAAAACAAAAATCAATAAAATTTTTACACAAACATGAAATCGTGAGAGTCAACATATCTAGAAAGTTTGGTCGAATTATATTCATAGGCTTGGCTTCTAGAGTGAGAAATGTGATTTTGAAAAATTGAAAATTTTCGTAAAAATTAATTTAAAAGAGAAGTTGCAAGTGAAATGAGCTGAAAATAGTACAGGGTCTAAGTTGAGAAAAAACAAAGATATTTTGAAAATTTTATCAAAATCCGTTGTGTCGTTTGGTCTGTAGAGCGCGAACAAACAGACAGAAAAAAAAACAAAAAACAAAAACAAAAACAAACAAAAACACATAATGGATTTTTTTGGCAGTAAAGTGTAATTGAAGATTTCGCTTCACTCGCTTCGCTCGTTACGCCCATCAATAAGTTTTCACGCTAATTTTCAGTTATTTGCAATTAGCGGTTTTCACTCAAGAGGCCAAAACATTAAATATAATTCGGTAAAACTTTCCAGATATGTTAAGCCTCATGGAATGACGGCTGTATAAGAATGGTTTCAATTTGATAACTTCTCTTGAAACCATTTTTAAAGGGTTTGCCCCACTTTTTTCTGGTTAAATCCTTCGGTTGGACCCATTGCTAATGTAAGACATCAGAAATGCACCGACCAATGATCGCATTCTTAGCGGGGGATGGTATTTTGACAAAACACTTTGTTAAAAGATTACAATCAATATTCTCCAAGTCAGAGAAAATTACTTTCGAGGGCTGCTGCCATGGATCAAGCCCATTTCAATATAAATCATAGCTCATTTTCTTATTTTACGCCACTAGAATTTAAAAGAGTAAATGTAAGCTAAAAACATACAATCATGAGTGTTGACACACATTATGAGAGGAAACGGTGATATATTTTATTTACTTTAAATTCGCAATTAACACAGCAAGCCAATTACCGGTTTTGGAGGAGTGCAGAAGATCCTACGACTTAAGCAGAATACATGAAAAACACAATCAATAAGGCTTGTAACGACGGTTTCCAGCAGGCCGTTGCATTGAATTCGACGCGCGATTTCAACGCGGAGAGTTGAACGCTGGGACAGGCGATGCGGCAGACTCTGAACACCGGCAGCTGGCCTGTTGCTTGTCCAACAGCCAGCCTGTTGCTGGCAACGAGGCGCTACCGAACGGTTTCGCGGCGTCGGTTCTCAAGAGGTTAAGCAAGATCGCGGCGTGGCAGTCTTTGGACGGGCGACCGTCGCCTCCTATGAGTAGCAGTCCTTCACTATCCCATCCATTTTGTTATAGGATCATTATCCTATTCACTATCTATAATCAAATCTCTCGGCCTTTTTTATACGGCTTTCTAGATTGAAAAGCTAATTTAGAAAATATATTATCTTTTGTCATTGATGATGTGAACAGGAAATAATATATACATGTGAGTAATATTTTTTAATATTTCATCCCAACATTCAAGTCTCCATGTCATTCAGATTTGACAAAATTGGTAAGACTAAATAAAAATTACTGCATCTGTGCACAAAGCAACACAACGCTGCAATCCGTCGTGTGCATCGCCAGTCCGTCGCGTCGGCAGCCCGTTCGTCGTGCAGACGTCGACTCTGTGCCACGCAAAGCAACACAACGCTGTGCAATCCGTCGTGTGCATCGCCAGTCCGTCGCGTCGGCAGCCCGTTCATCGTGCAGACGTCGACTCTGTGCCACGCAAAGCAACACAACGCTGCAATCCGTCGTGTGCATCGCCAGTCCGTCGCGTCGGCAGCCCGTTCGTCGTGCAGACGTCGACTCTGTGCCACGCAAAGCAACACAACGCTGTGCAATCCGTCGTGTGCATCGCCAGTCCGTCGCGTCGGCAGCCCGTTCGTCGTGCAGACGTCGACTCTGTGCCACGCAAAGCAACACGACGCTGTGCAATCCGTCGTGTGGACAGACCTCCTCAACGTCTACCGATGGTCACACAGGTTACCTAGAAGATCGGCTCGAGCACCTCAAGTAGCCGGTGCAGCTCGACGGTAATCAGCTGTTGCCCGCCACGAGTCTTTGTGTAGAAGTCGCGGAGCAGGGCGTTGTCGACGGCGATTCTGCGCATGAGCGGACGCAGCTCGCGCAGCTGAGCCAGCAGCGCAAGCTGTGCAGCGTCAGACACCGTGCGCAGCCGCTCGATGGTCTGCGCCTGCGTGTCACGCAGCAAGAACAGTCTGCGCATGAGCAGCTCGGGCTCGCGGCGCTGCGCGAGGCTCATGCGGATTCCTGCGCAGCGGAAAAAAGATGGCGTTTCGGTTGGCGAGGTTTATTTTCAGGGGTGTTATCTCTCTTTATGAATGGTTTGATAAAGTGGCTCTATACGGCATCAAAGTCTCGCTGTACGAAGCGCTATGCATGGCTATAGAGATCAGTGGGAAGACATGATAAAGTGGCTCTATACGGCATCAAAGTCTCGCTGTACGAAGCGCTATCCATGGCTATAGAGATCAGTGGGAAGACATGATAAAGTGGCTCAATAAGGCATCAAAGTCTCACTGTACGAAGCGCTATCCATGGCTATAGAGATCAGTGGGAAGACATGATAAAGTGGCTCAATACGGCATCAAAGTCTCACTGTACGAAGCGCTATCCATGGCTATAGAGATCCGTGGGAATACATGATAAAGTGGCTCAATACGGCATCAAAGCCTCGCTGTACGAAGTGCTATCCATGGCTATAGAGATCAGTGGGAAGACATGATAAAGTGGCTCAATACGGCATCAAAGTCTCGCTGTACGAAGCGCTATCCATGGCTATAGAGATCAGTGGGAAGACATGATAAAGTGGCTCAATACGGCATCAAAGTCTCGCTGTACGAAGCGCTATCCATGGCTATAGAGATCAGTGGGAAGACATGATAAAGTGGCTCAATATGGCATCAAAGTCTCACTGTACGAAGCGCTATCCATGGCTATAGAGATCAGTGGGAAGACATGATAAAGTGGCTCAATACGGCATCAAAGTCTCACTGTACGAAGCGCTTTCCATGGCTATAGAGATCAGTGGGAAGACATGATAAAGTGGCTCAATACGGCATCAAAGTCTCGCTGTACGAAGCGCTATCCATGGCTTTAGAGATCAGTGGGAAGACATGATAAAGTGTCTCAATACGGCATCAAAGTCTCGCTGTACGAAGCGCTATCCATGGCTATAGAGATCAGTGGGAAGACATGATAAAGTGTCTCAATACGGCAACAAAGTCTCACTGTACGAAGCGCTATCCATGGCTTTAGAGATCAGTGGGAAGACATGATAAAGTGGCTCAATACGGCATCAAAGTCTCGCTGTACGAAGCGCTATCCATGGCTATAGAGATCAGTGGGAAGACATGATAAAGTGTCTCAATACGGCATCAAAGTCTCACTGTACGAAGCGCTATCCATGGCTATAGAGATCAGTGGGAAGACATGATAAAGTGGCTCAATATGGCATCAAAGTCTCACTGTACGAAGCGCTATCCATGGCTATAGAGATCAGTGGGAAGACATGATAAAGTGGCTCAATATGGCATCAAAGTCTCACTGTACGAAGCGCTATCCATGGCTATAGAGATCAGTGGGAAGAATGATAAAGTGGCTCAATACGGCATCAAAGTCTCGCTGTACGAAGCGCTATCCATGGCTATAGAGATCAGTGGGAAGACATGATAAAGTGGCTCAATACGGCATCAAAGTCTCGCTGTACGAAGCGCTATCCATGGCTATAGAGATCAGTGGGAAGACATGATAAAGTGGCTCAATACGGCATCAAAGCCTCACTATACGAAGCGCTATCCATGGCTATAGAGATCAGTGGGAAGACATGATAAAGTAGCTCAATACGGCATCAAAGTCTCACTGTACGAAGCACTATCCATGGCTATAGAGATCAGTGGGAAGACATGATAAAGTGGCTCAATACGGCATCAAAGTCTCGCTGTACGAAGCGCTATCCATGGCTTTAGAGATCTGTGGGAAGACATGATAAAGTGTCTCAATACGGCATCAAAGTCTCGCTGTACGAAGCGCTATCCATGGCTATAGAGATCAGTGGGTAGACATGATAAAGTGGCTCAATACAGCATCAAAGTCTCGCTGTACGAAGCGCTATCCATGGCTATAGAGATCAGTGGGAAGACATGATAAAGTGTCTCAATACGGCATCAAAGTCTCGCTGTACGAAGCGCTATCCATGACTACAGAGATCAGTGTCACGAAACACCGGCAACTTGGCAACACTGACCTGCGACGGGAGAGTTGGCGGCGGACACGATGGCCTTCATCTCGCTGATCAGCCCGTTGATGCCCGTGACGACAGCATTGAATCGGGCAACCTGAGCGGGCGTCAAAGCAGTTACCGGTGCCGGTGCCGGTAACGGTGCTTGAGGTGTCTGCGGCGGTCGCGGTACCACTGCTGGGGGTAGCGGTGCCGGGCCTACCGGGGGTGCCAGCGGTATAGCTGGGGGTGATGGTGGTGGTGATGGTGGCCATAATGGCGGTGACTGTCCAGGTGGCGGTGATGGCGGCCATAATGGCGGTGACTGTCCAGGTGGCGGTGATGGCGGCCATAATGGCGGTGACTCTCCAGGTGGCGTTGCTGGGGGTGATGGTGGCGGTGATGGCGGCCATAATGGCGGTGACTCTCCAGGTGGCGTTGCTGGGGGTGATGGTGGCGGTGATGGTGGCCATAATGGCGGTGACTGTCCAGGTGGCGGTGATGGCGGCCATAATGGCGGTGACTCTCCAGGTGGCGTTGCTGGGGGTGATGGTGGCGGTGATGGTGGCCATAATGGCGGTGACTGTCCAGGTGGCGGTGATGGCGGCCATAATGGCGGTGACTGTCCAGGTGGCGGTGATGGTGGCCATAATGGCGGTGACTCTCCAGGTGGCGTTGCTGGGGGTGAGGGTACGGACGGCGCTGTAAAGTGCATTCTCTCGCAGATGAACGGTCGGAGGTTGTTGCAGTCGTCGAACCCAAGGAGGGCGCCCTCCCCCTCCGTCGATAGGGTTCCGCACATGAACGTGGGCGTGATTTGATCTGTCGACAGATAATCGCCTTGTTGGAAACCCTTGGCTCTCCGCTCCAGTCATATCATACATTTAGGGCCGGTTTTTCAGTGGTCTAGTAAGAAGTTAACGGTCCATTTGCCCTGCCCGTTATGGTCGCTGATTGGCTGCTGCAAGCGTTAACAGACTATTAATTTCTTAACGGAGCACTGAAAAACTGGACATTAGGAATCATAATTTAATGAATTTGTTTACAATGAAGGTACTAATGTAACTTTTGGGGTTCCTACACCGCTGCCACCAAATGTAACTTTTGGGTTTCCTGATGGAGGAACACCGTCGTTACCGAGTATAACAGGGGAGGGGTGGATTAGGCTTCCCGGTTACTAGTTTAGATTGCTAATGATAATTGTAGTTAATTGGTAGATTGAATTAGGGTTTATTGGTATTGGTACACAAATGATAAGTAGTTGGCTATAGGTTGATACACTTTACTATTCAATACTATTGGAATACGTCTGTCTACGACTAAGGCTGGATTGGAACTCTTCTGGTGGTTGCTATAGCGATGCCTTTCTGCTGGCGTTCTCACAGGTGTGAAGTCCAAGATCAGGATTGTGGGAACAGCATTGTCAGCAGTTGCATACTTCTGTCCGTATACTGTTATCAGCAGGATGAAATGATACTTGCTGCTAGTATAGAGTATATTATAGAATATTGTAGAGTAGAGAAATATCTACATGTAACTTTGTTACACTAACTATGAAGGAAGTCTAAAATTGCCGCCCGATTAATCTCCGATTAATCGATTAATCGATTAATCGCCCGATGTTGGCGGGGAGTATTCTGTCGCCTACTGCCTCGTTTAGTGCTGCGAAAATTACTTTGCAGTGCGAATTCGCGGCGCGTTTTCGTTTTTAGTTTAGTTTGTAGTTGGGCGAGCTACCAGACTTCGACAGTGTCGAACTTGATTCTCGGCGTGAAAGAGTTTGCGCCCGTCACTTGCCTCACTTCTGCAACAAGATTTTGGGGAAGAGTTTTCGCCGCCCATTTATATTGAAATTGGGCGGCTGTGGAAATGTCTCTCTGCCTTGGGTGGCGAGTCTCGACTGGCGTAATACAACAATTCGATATCGTAAATGGTTTTTAAATTACGAGTTTGCGAGTCTCGACGGATTACGAAGATCACTCTCTCGTGCAGGAGAATTTCTGGTAGACGAGTCCATGCGTACGATAATCTTGCGATTATTGGCCGAAACGGCAAGACTAGTCCATCACTATAAGCCAGTAGAAAGCGAGAAAGGTATCGGCCACATTGAAAATCAGAGAGATACGATATTACTTGGTTTTAAAATTTTTTTGACTATGACAGTTAGAAATTACAAAAATTGATCAAAAATTAGTTTTAGTTCAATGCATGGACGCAATCGTCGAGTAGGAATGGAATAACGCCATATCAGCCATTTTCTTTTCCACCGGAATAAAGCCATAAGTCGGATGGCGTTAATCCAGTGGATTTATCCCATATTGAAGTAGGCTTTATTCCGGTATTGATCAGATATAAAAGATACGCATTCACAGGGGCTATCCATAAGTATGCAGTTTGACTCTCGCCGAATGTCCCTGCGCCCGCACTTTCTAATTCCCCGCAACTCCCATAAGAGCCCGTGTTAATTTACCGAACAACTAAATCCTTTATATCTCTTTCAATTTCAATTTCTAAGGAAAAAACAATCAGCTATAAAAGAAGCGCAATAATGAGAGCTATCCATTAATATACACTTTCATACTTTTTCGCAATCACAACATACAAAAGAAGTAAAAAAATAAAATATTCTCTTATATTTTCCAAATTTTCTGAATGATTTTCTTCAAATTCGAAGAGAATCTGCTAAATCACCATACAGATGCACCCATTTAAATTTCAGCTCAATCAGATAATTACTTATCGAGTTATAACTGATTTTGTGGTTTTTATTTATTTTTGGCCAAATTTGCCGAACGAATTTTCCGACAAAATAATTTTAAGCTAACACACTTACTATTTCGTATTTTCAGTTAAAATTTTCTTCAATTCCGTGCATTAGTTTAGAAGTAGTTTTCGTAAAATCGAGATAATCGTCAAGACGTAGATTAAAAGATGGGGGTAACCTAGGCGTGGACGTTTGGTAAAGTAAAAACTTTTTTTTTCTTAATCATTTTTTTCTGATGATGGATTTCAATGAAATTGCAAAAACGAACAATTGTTATGGTCTATTATCTATGTTAGAAATTTGAAACAAATCTAACGTTAATTTTTTTTTAAATTACGATTTTAGGTTTTTTGGTACTTTGAAATCGTTATAACTTTTGAAAAATCAATTTCTAAAGAAACAGCTACTCTATATAAAAGATGCACATTTACCGGGGCTATCCATAAATATATATTTTTATATCCCGAAATGTTCCCCCGTCCGAACTTTGCAATTTTTCGGTACCCCCGTAAGCCATCATGTTAAATGACTTGGCCGAAATTTCAACAAAAACACTAAATCTCGAATAACTTTCTAGAATTCAATTTCTAAGAAAATACAAAAAGATATAAGAGATGCGTATTCACCAAGGCTATCCAGATATATTCAGCTCGACTGCCGCAAAATTTCCCCACGCCCGCACTTTACCATTCCCCGCCGACTCCCATAAGAGCCCATGTTAAATTACTTAACCGCCGCAACTGCCACAAAGGTACTCTCCGAAGGCAACCACCGCAGAAGTACTATCCCTAAGTCCCATAAGAGACGGTGCTATATGACTTGGCCGAAATTCTCATCATCGCTCGGACAACTCAGTCTTCCCAACGCCGACGCAAGTACCGGCCGACCGACGCCCGTCGTCCGCCACTTGCACCGACGCTCGGACAATACATACATTTTACCGGAAGAAAGTCATACTTTAATATGGGATAAATCCTCTTGATTAACACCATATGCTCAGATGGCGTTATTAAGTGCATTTTACTGGAAGAAAGCCATCAGACAATATGAGATAAATCATGAGATCTGTCGAGACTCGGCACCCAGGGCCGATACTAAAAGAGAGCTAGTATTGCTTGCATTTCATGTTGACTCACAACATTTCACTCGAAATTTTGTTTGCCACCATCTAACAGTTGAACGACTGTCCATCATCTTTGGAAACATCACACAGCTGTTAGCAAATTCGCGCTGCGCATGGAAGATTTTCGTAGCACTCAACGAGCCACAAGGAGAAATTTGATGGCACATACCGGGAAACTTGATGGTGGCGACCCAGGGTTTGAGCAGGGGGTAAAAGTTGACCAGTTTGTTGTCGAGGGCGACGCTGTGGTATTGACCGTAGAGAGCCGCGTAGTTCGAGAAGCAAACCGCCCTGGCGTCTTCCCAGGTAGACGGGGTGAGCACGTACGTGAAGATCGTCTGTTCTTCTGCCGAGAACACCAGGTCATCTGGTCGACGGCAGGAACATGTTACATGTGGCATATCCCCGAGCAACATTAAATTTAAATATTAAACTTAATTTTACAGGTCTTTTAAAAAGTATTTGCTTCAAAATGTTATTATAGTTTCTTCTTATTGAATTATTCTTACTGAATTGATTGAACAGGTTCAACACAGTGGAAAATCTTTATAAATGTGTTTTAGCAACATAGAAATGACTGAAAAGGCAGTGAATTAGTGAAATATGTGACGAGTAGAGGCATAACAACATTTGTTATCAAATACTTTTTAAAAGACCTATAAAAAGCTATCAATTGTATACCTTGATCTAAATATTTTACTGTTGTAGGATGCAGGAAACTCAACCATAATAGCATTGTTGAGCTGGCGACAGAATCGTCAGCGCCTAGGTAGCTTGGTTAAAAATTAAAGTACCACAGCCACTTGGGTACAAATTAATAAAACGTTTCTTGAGTCATCTCACGTAATATTTAGGGGGCTTTGTTTGCCACTGATGCTCAATCTCAAGCGTCAACTGACAGTTGACAGATAAAAGAGTCGGTTTCTTTGCAGGTCATAAGTGCACTTTTTTAAATGAACTTCCAACTTTGCCGCCAGGTACGCCTCCAGCACGTTGTCGCCCAATTTTGCCGAGATATTATTATGTTCAACTAAAAATCTAGTGAGATGTTTGTCTGAACGAACAGCACGGCCCTCGTCTCACCAACTGAACTTCAAAGCCTTGATAGCGCTTCGTACAGAGAGACTTTGATGCCATATTGAGCCACTTTATAAATTATCATGTCTTTCCACTGATCTCTATAGCCATGGATAGCGCTTCGTACCGTGAGACTTTGATGCCATATTGAGCCATTTTATCATGCCTTCCCACTGATCTCTATAGCCATGGATAGCGCTTCGTACAGCGAGACTTTGATGCCGTATTGAGCCACTTTATCATTTCTTCCCACTGATCTCTACAGCCATGGATAGCGCATCGTACAGCGAGACTTTGATGCTATATTGAATCACTTTGGGGCACTATTTCCTATCACCAATTTGCATCAAACTATCACCTCGAAATGTATAAATTGGCACAGAAACGATTTAATAATTGTATGAATATTTTCAGTTCATAGTGCGTGGTATAGCAGCATGAAAAGCGCATTGGCTTTGATTTAATTGTGAGCTAAAGTTAAGGAAAATTGATTTAAGTCTTGGACTGAATACTGTAAAAAAAAGGCTGATTTAACTAATAAATAAGCAAAGATAAATAAATAGCCGCATACTTGGGGCGACCAAGATGGCGAAAATCTGGCTTCACCTCACTCTACCTTGGCTCGACATGACGCGCTATTCATGTTTTCCCTATCATTGGTCTCACCGAACGGACGGTAGACGGTCTCGGCGGCGTAGACGAGCGCTGCGGAGCGCTTCATATCCTGCGCGGCGCCATAGTACTGGTCGAGCGCCTGGTCGCCGATGCTGGTGTTGACCACGCGGTCGGTGTAGGCGAGCAAGTCTCCCGACGTGGCCATCAGCTGCCTGCCCCGGCCCCGTGCCTCGATGCTTGCGCTGGGAAGCAGCTTGTCCGGCCTCGGTGCGGTCGACGTCGCTGCAGCCCCGCCGCTGCGACAGTCAAGTGATATTGACTCTACTCATACACGTAACTGGGCGCGCGATCTTGTAAGAATTTCGTCAGAGAAGTCACTCGTCTTCTCGATGACATCTACAATTTTTTCAATGTTTTTAATGGAACAAATTAACGCTCGAGTGACTTCTCTTGCCAAATTTTTACAAAATCACCGCCCTGGTCCTGGCACGTACAGCAAACTAAAGGCCCAGTCTCAACCAACTTAGCAGTATAGCCATTTGCGTAAACGCAAGCTTAATGAAAATACGCACGTCCAAAAGAAACTGAATTAGCCGTAAAAGATAAGCCATTATGACTGCCTCTGAGCCAGCGCCATTTTTTAGCTGGTTTCCATCGCAAATTACCTCAAAAGTAGAAGATGAGTCCGATCGTAGATCGTTGGAAGCCTCAAGAGAAAATATTAGTTTAGGCTAATCTGACAGCTGACTTGAAACAAAAATCCACACCCACTCGACTCGACAAACCATCGAAATCCAGGAGGCTGTAGAGAGAATGAATCTTATCTTATTGGTTCTCCTTTACGTCAAACATAGACGTCAAAAACATCAGACGTCGGTCAAACATTTCGACTATACGGCGCGTAAAGCTTTAGTTATAAGTTTGTGTGAACGCTCTTTTGCGAATGTGTACTAAATATTTTACGTTTACGTCCAAGTTTATGGCATAAGTTGGTTGTCCAGCCACTAACTAACTCCTGTCATCCAGTGCGTCAACTCAAACCCATCGTAGTCTCCCTTAGGATAAGAATGGTCTTCCATCGCAGCCATTTAAAAACAGCTTGACATAACTTAACTCATCTTCAGTAAGATTGAGAGGGCTTTGTTTGACTGGTGCACAATAAGTTTCAACTGACAATTGACAAATAAATGAGCAGCACTTGTTTACACTAACTTCTAGCTAGTCCGCCAGGTTCGTCATCAGTGCTTTGTCGCCCAATTTCAGTCGCCCAACGCTAGAACTACTTTATGGGTTATATAATATTATATTCTACAGCCTAGTAAGATATTTGGTCAAAAAATGTCCACTTTCACATCCTACCGCCGTCCTTGGGGGGGGACTCTAAGCTGTCTTTTTTTTTAGTCGGTTTAGTTCCCGAGGTAAAAGTGGGACTCACGGGGTGGAAACTTTCTGCAGTTTCTCGTGCTCGATTATGGTTTGGTTCAACGATATGTCGTCGGCAGCGCTACAGTCGCGTCGATCCTCCACTAGCTCCGCTAGCGCCCCTAGCGCCAGGCAGGCGAACCAAACCTGCGCAGTGGAACACGAGTCAGTCAACCATCCTATGAGTGTCTTTGGCTCGAAGCCTTGCTTATCCTCTTTCGTATTGTTGTGCCCTTGTTTATATCTGAAGCTTTGTGAACGTCTAATAAAGTAGCGCACCTAGTATCTTAGCGTTACCACTTATAATTGACACGAATTACAGTTGAGAAATCATAATTAAGAATTTTGTAAGCATAATAATCGATTTAAAAGAAACACCCTTTATACGAAGTGATTCAAAATATCACAGATGGCATCTCGTTTCTAAGATTATTAAGGTTACCGTCCACATCGGTTAAGATCAAATTGAATGTTCGCAAAATCTGCAAGAACGCTAATTTTTTCTTCCTTAAATGCGATGCTTTAGGTACCTAACTTTCCATGCGGGCAAAGAGTTGAAAATGTGCATCTTGTAAAAATGGGGCCCAAATCCGATAATACTACACTGAAAATTAAATTAAAATCAGGATTTGAATCAGAATTGAATAAGAACTATAAATATATAAAAAAATAAAAACTTGTACGCCTACGTGTTATTGCTGCAAAAAATATAGTAAAAAAATTGAGAAAAAGTTACAAAACATATTGTCATTTATGTATTATCGTTAATAATTAATGCAATATCAACAAAAATCTCTGTAACAAAGCACCGGAGAAATTGTAACCACAACTTCGACAACGGGTTCTACAGTACAAGAACAATAATGTATTAGACTCACCGACTTCCAACTCATGTTGCCAACTGATTGCGGAGTGGTCCTCCCCAAACGCTTTATACAAGCTCGGGGCTGGAAAAAACAACCAGTCTGATCAGCATGTGAACAGGAAGAGTGCGACCATAGAGTAAGTTAAGTCGAAAGGCGACGACGATCGAAACATGGCCGCTGCCATCAACGTCAGCGTCATCGACGAACAGCGGGGACAGCGAGTTTCTCGCGAATGACGTCTTCGTGGCTATAGGGTCATCCTCTACTAAGATTTTAATGTATTCATTATTTTTAAGCATTTTAAAAGAGTTTTTTTGCTTTAACGAAATGGTAAACGCACCCAATAAGTACAGTAGAATGTTTTTAAATCAGAGATTTGCGTGATGGCTTGTTTTGATCAGCGTTTGATTATTGAACAATCTTCAATGTTCAATATGTGAAGCAAGCATTGAAATATGCTAGGGAAAAAAGGCAAAACTTATATTAACACAAAGCGCCGCTTACAGAAGAAGTACTTGACTAATAAAAATGAATTTTTTTAACTGTCTTCGTGAAGGTTTTAAATGTCTGAGAAGTTCATTTGAAATTTGTTCAATGGTTGGCCTTTAGAGTGAGAAGCGTGATGAGTTGACGAAAATGATAACTTTTACTAAAACTTTTTTATGAGTAAAGTTGTAGGAGAGATGTGCTGCAAAGTAGCAAAAGGTTTTTGGAAATAGCATGTAAACGTCTTGTGAGCCTTCAGCCCGTGGAGAGTGAAAAAGAGACTTAAAAAAACAGTATTTAATCCACTATTTATTTCTTTGCACCTTGGCAAATGGTAATTCCAATTCAGAGACGCTTGAGATTAAGAATTTTGCCGTTGCTAACATGATATTTTTACTATTCACGGACAAATCTGTGATGAGATTAACAGAAAGGTGGGCAAAAGGCAGTTTAAAACAGGAATTTAACAATTTGACTGTTCATCGAACTGATATGTTGTTGCAAGAAAAATAAAAATACCAATCAACAATATTACGACGCCTGCTTGCGTATGCATAGGACCCGATGACGCACATGGGGAGTTGGCCGAGGGAAGTGGTCAATGACATCTAGCACGTGCAGTGCCATAGACTCCCACGCAGTGATCCAGACTCCCCACCCGACAATGGCGACGGATCCACGATTCAGGCCCATTGCCATAGCAATCTTAGAACGCTAGGCAAACCGAAAGATTATGGAACTATTAATTGTAGAATTTTTTGTCATTCCTCTCTTAAAACGTACCTCTTTTACTATCTTGGCTCTTTATTTTTCAGAAAAAAAAAGCGAAGACTTAAGCCCCTTTTAAACGGTAACATGTTTCGTCAAACCCTTGTACAGCAGTCTTGTATACAACCGCCTATGACCGTGTTTAGCCCCTTTTACACGGTCACATGTTTTGTCAAACCCTTGTACAGCAGTCTTGTATACAACCGCCTATGACCGTGTTAAGCCCCTTTTACACGGTCACATGTTTTGTCAAACCCTTGTACAGCAGTCTTGTATACAACCGCCTATGACCGTGTTAAGCCCCTTTTACACGGTCACATGTTTGGTCAAACCCTTGTACAGCAGTCTTGTATACAACCGCCTATGACCGTGTTAAGCCCCTTTTACACGGTCACATGTTTTGTCAAACCCTTGTACAGCAGTCTTGTATACAACCGCCTATGACCGTGTTAAGCCCCTTTTACACGGTCACATGTTTCGTCAAACCCTTGTACAGCAGTCTTGTATACAACCGCCTATGACCGTGTTAAGCCCCTTTTACACGGTCACATGTTTCGTCAAACCCTTGTACAGCAGTCTTGTATACAACCGCCTATGACCGTGTTAAGCCCCTTTTACACGGTCACATGTTTCGTCAAACCCTTGTACAGCAGTCTTGTATACAACCGCCTATGACCGTGTTAAGCCCCTTTTACACGGTCACATGTTTTGTCAAACCCTTGTGCAGCAGTCTCGTATACAACCGCCTATGACCGTGTTAAGCCCCTTTTACACGGTCACATGTTTTGTCAAACCCTTGTACAGCAGTCTTGTATACAACCGCCTATGACCGTGTTAAGCCCCTTTTACACGGTCACATGTTTGGTCAAACCCTTGTGCAGCAGTCTCGTATACAACCGCCTATGACCGTGTTAAGCCCCTTTTACACGGTCACATGTTTGGTCAAACCCTTGTGCAGCAGTCTCGTATACAACCGCCTATGACCGTGTTAAGCCCCTTTTACACGGTCACATGTTTTGTCAAACCCTTGTGCAGCAGTCTCGTATACAACCGCCTATGACCGTGTTAAGCCCCTTTTACACGGTCACATGTTTTGTCAAACCCTTGTGCAGCAGTCTTGTATACAACCACCTATGACCGTGTTAAGCCCCTTTTACACGGTCACATGTTTTGTCAAACCCTTGTACAGCAGTCTTGTATACAACCGCCTATGACCGTGTTAAGCCCCTTTTACACGGTCACATGTTTTGTCATACCCTTGTGCAGCAGTCTTGTATACAACCGCCTATGACCGTGTTAAGCCCCTTTTACACGGTCACATGTTTTGTCAAACCCTTGTACAGCAGTCTTGTATACAACCGCCTATGACTGTGTTAAGCCCCTTTTACACGGTCACATGTTTTGTCATACCCTTGTGCAGCAGTCTTGTATACAACCGCCTATGACCGTGTTAAGCCCCTTTTACACGGTCACATGTTTTGTCATACCCTTGTGCAGCAGTCTTGTATACAACCGCCTATGACCGTGTTAAGCCCCTTTTACACGGTCACATGTTTTGTCAAACCCTTGTACAGCAGTCTTGTATACAACCGCCTATGACTGTGTTAAGCCCCTTTTACACGGTCACATGTTTTGTCAAACCCTTGTGCAGCAGTCTTGTATACAACCGCCTATGACCGTGTTAAGCCCCTTTTACACGGTCACATGTTTTGTCAAACCCTTGTACAGCAGTCTCGTATACAACCGCCTATGACCGTGTTAAGCCCCTTTTACACGGTCACATGTTTCGTCAAACCCTTGTACAGCAGTCTTGTATACAACCGCAGATGACCGTGTTAAGCCCCTTTTACACGGTCACATGTTTCGTCAAACCCTTGTACAGCAGTCTTGTATACAACCGCCTATGACCGTGTTAAGCCCCTTTTACACGGTCACATGTTTTGTCAAACCCTTGTACAGCAGTCTTGTATACAACCGCCTATGACCGTGTTAAGCCCCTTTTACACGGTCACATGTTTGTCAAACCCTTGTACAGCAGTCTTGTATACAACCGCCTCTGACCGTGTTAAGCCCCTTTTACACGGTCACGTGTTTTGTCAAACCCTTGTACAGCAGTCATGTATACAACCGCCTATGACCGTGTTAAGCCCCTTTTACACGGTCACATGTTTTGTCAAACCCTTGTACAGCAGTCTTGTATACAACCGCCTATGACCGTGTTAAGCCCCTTTTACACGGTCACATGTTTGTCAAACCCTTGTACAGCAGTCTTGTATACAACCGCCTGTGACCGTGTTAAGCCCCTTTTACACGGTCACATGTTTTGTCAAACCCTTGTAAAGCAGTCTGTAATATAAACATTATACAAGGTTTTGTGTGATGAATTTTATGGAGAATTTTACGTCACAAGAATCATTGTATAGAAAACAACTGGGCTTGATTATTTATCTACTTTTATGACATGTCAGATGTGGATGGAACTTGATGTCTGTTTCGATGCATCTTAACTTAAAAAAAATGCTGCGAGTGGGAATCGTGTCCACCGGGGTGTTAATAGTCAAATAATCTGTTTTTTAATTCCTATGGCTCTTTTATTACTAAAAATTGGCACTCCCAGGGCTTAAGTACAATGGACACAAGATACTTGTTCAAATTAGGCAATACTTATGCAGACATCTCGGCGTCGCCCGAACTCGCTCCCTGGTATCCGAGGCGTACGTGTGGCTTGTCCTGCACCGACTGAGACCGATTTCACTGAGGTGGCGATGCACATGCACAAATTGTCTGCGCGATGATTTGCTGTCTTGCTCGTTACAACCTGGCTGGCTACTATAGCAGATCGAGTAGCTATAGCAGATTGCGTGGCTATAGCAGGGCTACTAAATGATAGCCCGAGAAGTTGACTCAGCACTTCCGCCTGTGCATCTCCTGGGGTTGGAGTTCGGGCATAAGTCCCACGAATGAGAAAAACTCTTCGTGACAGTAAAGAAAACAGGAGGAGGGCTCAGATGAGCAACTGAGATGGGCCGGGGCGTTTGAAACGAACCTTTTGAAGCGGACGCTTGTGTGAACTATTCAGGTTTTAGCCTTAGACTGGCATCATGGAACGAAGTCCATGAAACGAGGCGATATCTTGATCTCAATCGACATCTCAAATGCAAAGTTTTGGCTGCTCCGTGGCCAAAGGAAAGCCATCAATTATTCCACGTAAAAATTTCACAAAAAGGTATACTTTGGTCGCTTGAGGCGGAGGGGGTTTTGATAAATGTTTCTAGAGACCATCCTTTGCTGTGGTGCCCGAAATTCAGCTTTGGTGAAGTTTTTGGATCTATGTCGTATCTTGTGCGCTTTTTATTAGCATTTTCCGAATTTTTTTTATGAGTCTTAGCTATTTATCCCTCGAGACTCAAGTGGAAGGTTTAGCTGCGATTACCTTCATATTCTTGTAGGTCTTAAATCTTATCCTCAAGCCCTAAATAACTACGCTCATCTACAACGCGAAAGGGAGCGTTCGCGAAGCCCTAGTTGTAACCTAAGACCAGGTGTTTACAAGTTTACGTCTGTATGAGCTCCACCATTGCTTCCCTTTCACTTCCCGCTACAATGCTACAATGCTACAGTGCTACAATGCTACAATGCTACGATGCTACAATGCTACAATGCTACAATGCTACGATGCTACAATGCCCGTGTGAGCCCCTGAAAGGAGATCTAAAATTATTTAAGAAATGATTCTCTCACAAATTTTCAATTCCAATTATTTGAATTTGTCAATTGGAGACTTTCTAAACTTTGAAGCAATTTGATAACTCGCTCGTCCAGTGAGCTCACGTTGGCAGAGCATTTTCCGGGACCTTGTATAATTTCCACTCCGAAAAAATGTTTTTGATACTCAAAGTTAATTTTTAACTTCATTTTTCTTGGCAGTAAAAAGAAAAGTGGTAGAAATTTAAATGTGCAATCTATTATTTTCTAATATTTAATTTAACTTAAGGGGAAACAAAAACATGTTTTTTATCTGTAATTTTTATTACAAACATTAATTAAATAAACAAAATAAATAATAGCTTTTCTTGATAAACCCAGTCCAAAATTTATAGCCCTAAAGCGCCCGCGGTCTCGCCCGCTCCAAATAAACGTCGCTGCCCACCAAAAGGTCCCCTAAAGTCACCCATGACCACCGCCAACATGCCAGCAAAGGCATCTTGGAGAAGCAATCACGAGTAGGCCAAAAACAAACACTGGCACACAATAAATAAATAGAAAAAACAATAACGATAACAGAGCAAAAATAACAAATAAAAACAATTTTGCATTGTCGTCTACAGATTTGACCGGATCCGTGAAGGTGCTTCAAGCAGATTGCACGAGCGACAAAGAGCACGAAATGGCGGACAACAATCGGAGCAAAATGGACGCAACAAAGAACAAACAACATAAAGATTGCCAGCAGTTAGACAACAGCTAACCGAAGGCAAAACTCAGAATAGACACACAGTAAAGCAAAAAATCGGGTCAACAAACCACGAAAAACATGGCACATAGACAGCCTTAGCAGACGAGACCGTTGGTAAAATAACAAATACAGGCAACGGTGCAGCGACAACGCAGCAGCCGCCGCCGCCACGCACAAGGCGGTCAGGTTACCTAGCACTAGAAGAACGGCTTGAGCATCTCGACCATCTGGTTGAGCTGGATGCTGATCAACTGCTGCTTGCCCGACGTCTTCGTGTAGTAGTTGGTCATCAGCTTGCGATCGTTGTTCAGCTTGCGCATGTGTCCTTGGTACTGGTTCAGCTTCGCCAGCAGCGTGATCTGGTTGAGTTCGGACATCGTGCGCACGCGCTCCGCGATCAGGTCCTGCTTGTTGCGCAGCTCGAACAGTTTGCGCATGAGCAGCTCGGGCTGGCGACGCTGCGCGAGGCTCATGCGGATTCCTGCACAAGACATAGAACAGTGTGTTAAGAGTCTTCTCGACAGGGATAAGATGCAGAGAAACCTCGGAGGGGTCATTTTACAACTTTATCTGTCATGGATTAAAGTGAGAGTGGAGACAAAATTGTCAAAGAGTTGAAGACACGGTGAATATCCGTTGTGTTCTAGGATAAACTTCGGATAGAGAAAGATTGTACAATCGATCCTGAATGTATTGTGTAGCATCACGGTGAAGCCCCGTTGGGTACGATAAAAAGAGTATGACAGAAGTGCGAACGGCGTTATTAAAAGCCGCCACTCTCTACTTATATTAAGATTAATCCAGTCCGGTCTGTATCGTTACTTATCTTCACTTGTAACAGCGAAATACTGTCATAATTAATTTCCTAGATACTTGCTAGCGGGAATTCAAGGCTTTTCTAGTGTAAGTTGCTTATATTTGCAAAACCACATTACGAATTTTCCTGATTTGGTGCAACGCAAATCGGCGGCGATCTTAAAGTAAGACCTTATCCTTTTGGACTCTAAATCAAATCAAAACCGATGGGCTGCCGACACGACGGACCGCCGAAGCGGAAGCCCACGTCCGGCAACCAAGCGTACAACTTCGACGAAAGACCGGAACCAGAGGTCGTGAGCACAGGGGAAAGTACAGCAAACGGTACAAAGCTCCACTCACCGGTAGTTGCAGTGGCCATGATTCCTTGGAGCTCGAGCAGCAACGCGTTCACTTGCGTGATAATCGCTTGAAGGCGCACAACTTGCGCGGGAGTCAGCGTCACTGGCGCCGGCACCGGTGGAGTTACAGGTGGAGTTACAGGTGGAGTTGGTGGAATAGGTTCTGGTGGAGTCACAGGTGGAGTTGGCGGAATAGGTTCTGGTGGAGTCACAGGTGGAGTTGGTGGAATAGGTTCTGGTGGAGTCACAGGTGGAGTTGGCGGAATAGGTTCTGGTGGAGTCACAGGTGGAGTTGGCGGAATAGGTTCTGGTGGAGTCACAGGTGGAGTTGGCGGAATAGGTTCTGGTGGAGTCACAGGTGGAGTTGGCGGAATAGGTTCTGGTGGAGTTACAGGTGGAGTTGGTGGAATAGGTTCTGGTGGAGTCACAGGTGGAGTTGGTGGAATAGGTTCTGGTGGAGTCACAGGTGGAGTTGGCGGAATAGGTTCTGGTGGAGTCACAGGTGGAGTTGGCGGAATAGGTTCTGGTGGAGTCACAGGTGGAGTTGGCGGAATAGGTTCTGGTGGAGTCACAGGTGGAGTTGGCGGAATAGGTTCTGGTGGAGTTACAGGTGGAGTTGGTGGAATAGGTTCTGGTGGAGTCACAGGTGGAGTTGGCGGAATAGGTTCTGGTGGAGTCACAGGTGGAGTTGGCGGAATAGGTTCTGGTGGAGTTACAGGTGGAGTTGGCGGAATAGGTTCTGGTGGAGTCACAGGTGGAGTTGGTGGAATAGGTTCTGGTGGAGTTACAGGTGGAGTTGGTGGAATAGGTTCTGGTGGAGTCACAGGTGGAGTTGGCGGAATAGGTTCTGGTGGAGTCACAGGTGGAGTTGGCGGAATAGGTTCTGGTGGAGTCACAGGTGGAGTTGGTGGAATAGGTTCTGGTGGAGTTACAGGTGGAGTTGGCGGAATAGGTTCTGGTGGAGTCACAGGTGGAGTTGGCGGAATAGGTTCTGGTGGAGTTACAGGTGGAGTTGGTGGAATAGGTTCTGGTGGAGTCACAGGTGGAGTTGGCGGAATAGGTTCTGGTGGAGTCACAGGTGGAGTTGGTGGAATAGGTTCTGGTGGAGTCACAGGTGGAGTTGGCGGAATAGGTTCTGGTGGAGTCACAGGTGGAGTTGGCGGAATAGGTTCTGGTGGAGTTACAGGTGGAGTTGGCGGAATAGGTTCTGGTGGAGTCACAGGTGGAGTTGGCGGAATAGGTTCTGGTGGAGTTACAGGTGGAGTTGGTGGAATAGGTTCTGGTGGAGTTACAGGTGGAGTTGGCGGAATAGGTTCTGGTGGAGTTACAGGTGGAGTTGGCGGAATAGGTTCTGGTGGAGTCACAGGTGGAGTTGGCGGAATAGGTTCTGGTGGAGTCACAGGTGGAGTTGGCGGAATAGGTTCTGGTGGAGTCACAGGTGGAGTTGGCGGAATAGGTTCTGGTGGAGTTACAGGTGGAGTTGGTGGAATAGGTTCTGGTGGAGTTACAGGTGGAGTTGGCGGAATAGGTTCTGGTGGAGTCACAGGTGGAGTTGGTGGAATAGGTTCTGGTGGAGTCACAGGTGGAGTTGGCGGAATAGGTTCTGGTGGAGTTACAGGTGGAGTTGGCGGAATAGGTTCTGGTGGAGTTACAGGTGGAGTTGGTGGAATAGGTTCTGGTGGAGTTACAGGTGGAGTTGGTGGAATAGGTTCTGGTGGAGTCACAGGTGGAGTTGGTGGAATAGGTTCTGGTGGAGTTACAGGTGGAGTTGGTGGAATAGGTTCTGGTGGAGTCACAGGTGGAGTTGGTGGAATAGGTTCTGGTGGAGTTACAGGTGGAGTTGGCGGAATAGGTTCTGGTGGAGTCACAGGTGGAGTTGGTGGAATAGGTTCTGGTGGAGTCACAGGTGGAGTTGGTGGAATAGGTTCTGGTGGAGTTACAGGTGGAGTTGGTGGAATAGGTTCCGGTGGAGTTACAGGTGGAGTTGGTGGAATAGGTTCTGGTGGAGTTACAGGTGGAGTTGGTGGAATAGGTTCTGGTGGAGTTACAGGTGGAGTTGGTGGAATAGGTTCTGGTGGAGTTACAGGTGGAGTTGGTGGAATAGGTTCTGGTGGAGTTACAGGTGGAGTTGGCGGAATAGGTTCTGGTGGAGTCACAGGTGGAGTTGGCGGAATAGGTTCTGGTGGAGTCACAGGTGGAGTTGGTGGAATAGGTTCTGGTGGAGTTACAGGTGGAGTTGGTGGAATAGGTTCCGGTGGAGTTACAGGTGGAGTTGGTGGAATAGGTTCTGGTGGAGTTACAGGTGGAGTTGGTGGAATAGGTTCTGGTGGAGTCACAGGTGGAGTTGGCGGAATAGGTTCTGGTGGAGTCACAGGTGGAGTTGGCGGAATAGGTTCTGGTGGAGTTACAGGTGGAGTTGGCGGAATAGGTTCTGGTGGAGTCACAGGTGGAGTTGGCGGAATAGGTTCTGGTGGAGTCACAGGTGGAGTTGGCGGAATAGGTTCTGGTGGAGTTACAGGTGGAGTTGGCGGAATAGGTTCTGGTGGAGTCACAGGTGGAGTTGGCGGAATAGGTTCTGGTGGAGTCACAGGTGGAGTTGGCGGAATAGGTTCTGGTGGAGTCACAGGTGGAGTTGGCGGAATAGGTTCTGGTGGAGTTACAGGTGGAGTAACAGGTATCAGTCTCTGGCAAATGAACGGCCTGAGGTCCCCGCAATTCGAGTACCCGAGGTGCGGGCCGGAGCCATCGTCGACGATGTAGCCGCAGAGAGGCGGTGCTGTCGGAGAAGAAAAAAAAAAAAACAGCTGTCAACAAAACCGTTCTTCTGCAAGCTGAGAACAGACTCAGTTTTACTCAAATAATTATTTTTTATTTTTTTATTTTAGCACGTTTGTTTTTAGTGAAGCTTTTAATATGGGTAATTAATGGTATGATCTCAAGCTCAAATTTTTCCGGACTTTTCGCAGTGCTGCCTGCTTTGTCTTTTGTCTAAGCACAAGTCAAGCCTACTTAAGTATACGGCCATATTGCAATGCTGGCATGTGCAGTCATATATATATATATATATACATATATAATATTTAGGTATGCTGAAGACCATGTTGCATTTGGTTCGAACGTGTTTCGAACGAGTTTTTTTCGAACTAACTTTTAATAGACCATACATACATGGTAACTAATATGTAAAGAAAATGGACGCCATTTACTACATTTTATTCATTCATTTAACTAAAACTGCATGGCATGATTTCAAAACATTATATTTATCACTAAACCAATTCCCATGTACGAATTATTATCATGCTGTTCCAAAATAAGATAATTTGGGGATTGGAAGTTTATTTTGCATTATGTTCGTGAATTGTCCTTATAACCTTGTACCCTCCTATACCCCCTTAGCTCTCGCTGTACCCTGCTCGTGAATTGTCCTTATAACCTTGTACCCTCCTATACCGCCTTAGCCTTTGCTGTACCCTGTTCGTGAATTGTCCTTATAACCTTGTACCCTCCTATACCGCCTTAGCCTTTGCTGTACCCTGTTCGTGAATTGTCCTTATAACCTTGTACCCTCCTATACCGCCTTAGCCTTTGCTGTACCCTGTTCGTGAATTGTCCTTATAACCTTGTACCCTCCTATACCGCCTTAGCCTTTGCTGTACCCTGTTCGTGAATTGGCCCCCAGAGTTGAACAAACCCTAGTAAAAATTTGGACTGATGTCAGCTTGCAGCTGAACTGACATGAACTGACATGAACTGGCAATTTGCAAGCTGACCAAATGTCAGCTTGCAGCTGAACTGACATGAACTGACATGAACTGACATGAACTGGCATGAACTGGCATGAACTGGCAATTTGCAAGCTGACCAAATGTCAGCTTGCAGCTGTGGTGGACCATATAGGATATTGATCAGCATTCGGTTAGTTCTGAACATCGTTGTAAGATATCGATTAAATATCATCTGCAGTAATCATTTTGCCAACCCTCGATACAAACTATATAATTTTCAGTATCGATAAGACTGTTTTAATGCTTTTATTATTTTCCACACATTTATGACGCACGTATAAAAAAAATCTTAACCTTGTTTGTGGTAGGTCCATGTCTTGCCGTAACACTCATCAGGAAAAGCATTATTCATATAATTATATTTTCATTAATATAATTCAAGAGTTTCTACGAAAAAAAATAGCCCGTCGAAAGTAAGACAGTTCAAACACAGCGGCCATGGCACCAGAGTCAATGTATAGCAGCCATATTGTCGTTAAGCGACTCTGATGAATCGCCATTATTGATGTTCCGAACTTCCGATCTCGAGGAGCGCAAGAGCACGTTTTTGAAGAAATTGAACTTATAAGTTGTAAACAATATAGTATCAGTCGCACACATTAATTGATTGACGGCGTAAAAAGTATCGTTCATGTATCCGAAATTAAATACTTAAGTCCGCAAGACGAGAGATATGTTTCAGGGGATAGTTTTTTCCAAGTGTTTATATATTATAGGTTAGAATCGGGCAGAAAACAAATTTCAGAAAAGTTCCATTGATATTTAAACTTTCCTTATGTTTCTTTAGAATTTAGAGTTCCAACTCCAACACATGCTTATTATAATCACGCCAAATTTCTTATATTTTTCAGATTGTGCTCCCATGAGAAACATTTGCAAACATGCCAATGCTGCCTGCTGTTTTTACTCCCTTGTGCTCGGCTGTGTGTACCGCAGCAACGCACGGCACCTGCCGACAATCTTTAACTGTGGGTACAGTCACGTAACTCCGCACGCATGCACGGCAGCAGAGTAAAGCGCAATTTGATTCTCATGGAAGCACAAACTGTAACGATCACCAGTCAGCTAAGAAAGGAAACGTAAGCTGCGCCAGGATTTTATCAGCATCAGTCAATATCAAAAAACTAGTGCATTTAGCATTTATTTTTTCCCCCATTATAAATGACAGACCAATGGCTCAGTCATATGAAATGAGATGAAACCCTAGGAACCGACGACCAACCAGAAAAACACCAGCCGAGGGCAACTTGCAGATCACCGACTGGCATCAACCGGCACCAGCTTACGTCAACTGGAATTTGTGAACTGGCGCAAGCTGACGTAAACTGGGAACTGTGAACTGGCGCAAGCTGACGTCAACTGGCAATTTTGAACTGGCGCAAGCTGGCGGTTTTGAACTGGCGCAAGCTGACGTCAGCTGGCAATCCGCAAGCTGACATCGTTCCATTTACCAACTGGCGGCCAGTTGACTTTTGCAAGCTGACGTCAGTTCAGATTTTTGCTAGGGAAATATGGTAAGACTGTCCCTAAGGGCTACTAGCTCTGGTAGCACCGGACAGCGACGACGCAAATGAAACTCACTGGCTGGGTCCGTCGAGTCGACCCACGGCGCCAGCAGGGGGTAGAAGTCGACCATGACTTCGTCCATCGCCACGGGGTTGCTGGTCGCGTAGAGGGTGGCACCTTCAGCAAGACAGACAGCCTGTGCGTTCGCCCAAGTCGAGTCGTTGTACACGTGGTACTTATATTCTATCGTCGGCGAATCCGCGTAGGAGAGGTAGCCTGCAACGCGGGGTGGACAAAATGGCGGTGTTAGTCGACGGGTGACAGTTGGTGCTTGTTAGGAATTCAGTTCTATATTCTAATAAGTATAATTTTTTTGTCTATTTTCTAAATGAGAAGTTTGGATTTTCCCGCTCTGCCATCTAACCTCACTTCACAAATATTATCCATGCTAAAAATAAAAAATCAATTTGAATATGAAATAACATAAAAAGCGCTGATTGAAGCAGAAACCTTCGTGGTATTACCAACAGTGCTGTCTGTAGCTGACCTCTCTACAGATCAGACCTGTTTCCATCTCCATGGAGCCCAACAACTCAAATAAACTAAGTTTCCACTCGAAATTCGGTTTACCTGTAGCATAATTGGTTATGTTAACCCCATATTGATGAAATAACCAGGTTCGACTCCCGGTGCGGATTCAATTTTGGATATTTCATTTTAATAATAATATCGAGGGAAGAAATTAAAGCACTAACATCATTACGTTAGTTGAGGGGGGCTTTGTTTGCCACTGATGCTCAAACACAAGTGTCAATACACCTAGGTCCTAGACCATTCAATCTAAATTCTATCAAAATTGCGTCATGATGCCCACTCGCTAAAGCTAGGCAGAGCGATTGGGGTTGTAATTTCCGGCAGTTGACAAATAAAAGAGTATCTTGGCAGGTGACAGCTGCACTTGCTTACATCAACTTCACCACGGATTAGACCTATTCCACAAAATGAAGTCAGATACCCACTGGACAAAATTTCCTCGACTTATCAACCAATAAAGACAGGGAAATCACAACCCGAATTGCTCTATCTGGTTTAACCGAGTGGGTATCATGACATCATTTTGGTTGAATTATGATTGAATGGAATAGGTGTCAACTGTCGCACGATTTCGCTGAGTTTCCTCTAGACATCCTCGTGCCTGTCGAGACCTGGGGGTCGATTTTGTAACTGAAATGATACGAGATCTCCATTTCTGTCAATGTTTTCAATGGAACAAATGAACGCTCTCATCGAGAAAACGAGTGACTTCTCCAACAAATTTGTACAAAATCTCCGTCCTGCAGGTGAGATCGGTGACCGAGCGTAGAGTGTAGTCTCACCGGAAGGAATGTAGGTAACTTGGCTGGCAAACACGGTCGCTGCGTAGGTCCTGAGGCCCAGCAAATTCCCGAAGTATTGCGCGAGACTGCTGGCTCCCAACGGCGTCACCGTGTAGCGTTGCGCCGCAGTCTGCCGGAAGGTGGCGAATGCACGCTTCTGCGCAGCTGCTGACATCGGCGCAGCCGGCGCAGGCGGCGCGGGCAGCGCTCGGAGCGGCTGCTTGCCGTACACCTTCGCCCTGTGTGGCAGCGAGCAGTGCACGTTGTTTTTGGTGGACATTAAGTACGTTGCACCAGATCAAATTCATCTGTTTATTTGTGAAAGCAGTGCGTCGTTAAAGACCAGCAATCAATACAGCGAGGCTGCGCGTGACGAACCTGGCTTGTCTCGTCTGCTCCAGGGCGACGATCTCACGGAACTCTCGCACGAGCTCGGCGCCGTCCACCTTTCGGTTGTTGATGGCGCGCGTGTCGGGTCTGCATTCTGCCAGCGCTGTCAGCGCCAGGCACGTCAACAGAACCTGCACAGCGGCGAATGGCGTTGTTGGTTAACAGGTGGTGTTGTTTGGAAGACATTGGCAGACATTGGCAGACATTGGCAGACATTGGCAGACATTGTAAGACATTGTAAGACATTGTAAGACATTGTAAGACATTGGAAGCCATTGGCAGACATTGGCAGACATTGTAAGACATGTGAAACAAGTGACGTTGTTTGGAAAACAAGTGACGTTGTCTAGAAAACATGCAGCGAAATTTTGACATGGGACCGATTGCCTATTCTGTTTTTTTTTTTCTATTCTTCATATCCCATTTGCCAGTTTGTCCCCACTGCATCAATTCTGTCTCTACGTTTGAACTTTGAAGATTGTTCGATCGACTCATCATTCAAATATAATCCTCATCAAAGTGCTATTAAAATAAACGCTCGTGGAAGCAGTATCTACAACATTAATTTTAAGAAAAACACCATCTTATAAAAATTCAGCAATTAAGGGTCGGACTTAACATGAATAGACCCGATTTTACAATTTTGTCAACTCCAGGTTAAAGTGGGAGTTAATTTATTTGTTATGGCAACGGCCAATGGGATGCAGTGGAATTCATTTGTTTCTAGGGGTTAGATGCTTAACCCAGAGTTGACAAAAGTTGTAATACCGGCCCTTAGTAAAGTGGCTAACCTCCAGATAAAACTAATCTCCGCATGGTGACGAGCTATCGGTTGAATCTGTTTGCTTCCTGACTGGAAGATAAAAAGTTAACAAGGCGTTGTTAAACCGGCCCTAAACACTATTTTTAAACGTAAGTGAAGTACGCAGTCTAGTTTAAATCAATTTCGATGGAAAACGCATCATAAATTAGCATGGCAACTTAAAACCCCTTGAAACACTTCCTATTGTGCTTGAGCTCCGTGATTTGTTTGCTTTCTATTATTTTTTTCTTGCTAAATTTCAAAGTAACGAGTAATTTAAGGTAGCCGGTGGCGTAGCAGCTTCCTAAATAATTTCAAAACATTTTCCATTAAGTAACTTCAGCAACTGCACCTCGAGAATTCACAAAAAATCTTGAAACGAGCCGTGTGTTTTGTACAAAATATTCAAACGATAACGTTTTTTTCAATTTATTTTTTCGTCGCCTTGTGATGTCTTGAATTTGTAAGCATTATCGGCTTAAAATTTTGTATTTAGCTCCAGTTTAAAATATTGACAATGAATGAATTGGTTTCCGATAGAATTTTAACCGTGAAAACGCGAAATAAATGTTGTGTTGTCCTTAGAATTGTGAAAACCACAAAGGAGTTGAACTCGAATCCTATTTGATATTATCTCTTCACATCCTCAATGAAATCAAATCACCGAGTCTACAGCTCCAATTAAAAACTCTTCCTTCTTGGTGACAAACAACCGATACTTTTGTATTCAAAATCACAACTGTTCAAAATTTCAAATCCAACCGAACATGGTAAAACACTAAGCAATCCTCCTATCGATAATACTTCCCCACTTTTCACCGCGCAAAATTAAACTCTGAGCACCATTTAGTCACAATTGCACCGTTCACCATCACGGTCAAGTGCATTAAAATGGCTAAAATTTGAATCTAATTTTTTAGCGATCTTTTAACGGTTGGATTTTCAGTAGACCATATTTTACTAACGACACGTTAGCACAAAACCGAACGAATATCTACAGTTGCCATGGAAATAACAAGAAGAAAATACTACTTATATGTGAGTTGAACACTGAGAAACCGACCAAGTAAAACATACAAATAAAAATAAATATGTAAATATATGTATTTTTTTTTAAACAAAAAAACTTTCGAAGTCGTCCCCGCTTCCCGCTGTTGTCCTAAGAGACTCACCACGCTCCAATCCATGACGAGCCGTGTCGTCAACTATACCCCATTGGATTCTTCAAAATCCTTATATACCATGCACCGGTCCGGTCCGGCCCGGGCCGGTCGCTGTGTAGAAACCGGCCGCGGCCAATGACAAGGGGACAACGGCCAAAACACGGCGCCCCCAGGTCAACCGCCGCCGCCGCCGAAACCAGTCCGTACGCCTCCCCGCCGACTCTTGCTGGCTGAAATCTCGTAACGCAGCTTCGGCCAAGGGCTCGCATTGACCGCGGAGACATCAACGCCAGTCACAGAGCAGCTCTGCAGACTGTCTCACACTCAGTTGTCAGCATGGTCCGTCTCACACTCAGTTGTCAGCATAGTCCATCTCAAGCTATTTACACCTATTATATTATATGTTCTCCTAACACGGATACGAGAATGCTGGAATAGACCATGTCCAAACGACGATTCGACGGATTGCAGCGTTGTGTTGCTTTGCGTGGCACAGAGTCGACGTCTGCACGACGAACGGGCTGCCGACGCGACGGACTGGCGATGCACACGACGGATTGCACAGCGTTGTGTTGCTTTGCGTGGCACAGAGTCGACGTCTGCACGACGAACGGGCTGCCAACGCGACGGACTGGCGATGCACACGACGCATTGCACAGCGTTGTGTTGCTTTGCGTGGCACAGAGTCGACGTCTGCACGACGAACGGGCTGCCGACGCGACGGACTGGCGATGCACACGACGGATTGCAGCGTTGTGTTGCTTTGCGTGGCACAGAGTCGACGTCTGCACGACGAACGGGCTGCCGACGCGACGGACTGGCGATGCACACGACGGATTGCACAGCGTTGTGTTGCTTCGCGTGGCACAGAGTCGACGTCTGCACGACGAACGGGCTGCCAACGCGACGGACTGGCGATGCACACGACGCATTGCACAGCGTTGTGTTGCTTTGCGTGGCACAGAGTCGACGTCTGCACGACGAACGGGCTGCCGACGCGACGGACTGGCGATGCACACGACGGATTGCAGCGTTGTGTTGCTTTGCGTGGCACAGAGTCGACGCCTGCACGACGAACGGGCTGCCGACGCGACGGACTGGCGATGCACACGACGGATTGCAGCGATACGCCGGATACGACGCTTGGGTGAACGAACGCATAATTCATGCACGAGGTTTTTGATATGAAAGGACAACACTTCCGGCGCTGACAACTGGCGGTGCGACAGAGTGTAGCAGCTGGCAACTTGCAGTGAGACACAGTGTAGGGAGATGGGAGCGACGAAGAAAGATAGTTAATGATTGACTGGCGCCGGCTGCCGAAGCTCAGAGTCGATGGCCTGTGGCGATGCGACTTTTAGGCCTTTACTGAGCTCACAGCAGACCAGAGCACGGTTATTTTTAATTTCAGCAACATTTCGAAGTTAATGTAGGATTAGGGTGCTGAGGTGTTACGGTTGTTGGCATAACTTGGTCCAGATAACCTTTGACCAACAGTGTCGCCATTGCCAAAAGTAGAAACACTAACATCTGAGAAGCTGCAGACGTGAATTTGGATATGTAATTAAATAATAATCTGGATTTCCATGTTAAATTTTAAGCCTAGGGTGGCAGAAGCAGCACACGTGACGTGTGAAGACGGGGATTCGAATTCCAGTGCAATTAATATTCGACCATGCAGTTGACTACAAATTAATGTCCAATTAAAGAGCTAAGTTGGTTGAAAATGGTGAGGAAATGGCGAGGAAATGGCGAGGAAATGGCTAGCTGGCCACCTGGACTCGCCAGCTCAGAATACCGATGGACTGTGGAGAGACCAGAGGCTCTGTTCCAACCCCCGCTGAGTTGAAACGAAGCCGCAAGAACCATCGATGTCACTCAAGCAGGGAAGCTAAGCGAATTTGATGACTTTGGCCAATCGCAACCATTCGCACTGGATGCAGTCTCGCGGTACAGCGAATTATTTGGCTAATTAGGGAAAATCGAAAAGTATTATATGGCGCTCGGGTTTAGATCCTTAGAAAGCAGGCAGCACAGCTTTGCTAAGCGTCGGGAAAACGTTTGGGATTTGGCATTTACTCTCCAGTTAGATATTTCTTCTGAAAACTAACGTGCAAAAATGAGGAAAACACAGAAAGTAATAATTATTGGTTGCTTTTTATCTCCATTTCAAGAGAGCCGAAACGGTTCCAATTGTTCCACGCACCCACGGCTCGGAAGCACTCTCTTTAAAACATTTTTAACGATATCTTCTCATCAGACTTGTGTCTTTTCCTCATCTGGGCAAGTTAGTTAAACAAAAAAAAAAAAAAAAAAAAAAAAAAAACAGCCTGACAGTATTAAACAAGTTGAAAATTTTGTACAAGAAACAATACTAAAATATACTTAGGCATAATATACTCAGCAAATATTGAGGACTTTAAAGACAAAGGACAAGAAATACACAAGGGGTCAACCATCACGAGAGCCACAGCTACCGGTGAGCTGCCTTCAGTGTCAACCCAGCGATTGCCTAAGCGCTCATCGCTGAGGCTAAACCAGTGCCTAAACCACCGCTAAGCTCACTGCCCGCGGCATCGGTCGCAGCGATCATTAACCAATGATTGATTTGCATCAACTCATTGAGGAAACCTTGGCATTATACGGAATGACAGCCCGCCATGCGAGCAGCACGCAAAGAACAAGGAAGTAGCGTGAACACTGTGATCATCCAGTTTCTGTAGATTACTCTGCAGTGATTCTCTATAGTGGCAGTGGATCGTCCACTTTGTAATTAGGATTTTAGAACTATGCATGGCTACATGCCAGCATGTTACACTGCTAAGATTGTTGGCATTACTATGTGCCTTGCCTAATGCTAGCGAACACCGGTGTCACTGCTGTTGCTAGTGTTGCTACGCTGCTACGATTGTTGGCATTTCTATGTGCCTTGTCTAATGCCAGCAAACACCGGTGTCACTGCTGTTGCTAGTGTTGCCACGCTGCTACGATTGTTGGCATTTCTATGTGCCTTGTCTAATGCCAGCAAACACCGGTGTCACTGCTGTTGCTAGTGTTGCCACGCTGCTACGATTGTCGGCATTACTATGTGCCTTGCCTAATGCCAGCAAACATCGGTGTCACTGCTGTTGCTAGTGTTGCTACGCTGCTACGATTGTTGGCATTACTATGTGCCTTGCCCAACGCCAGCAAACACCGGTGTCACTGCTGTTGCTAGTGTTGCCACGCTGCTACGATTGTTGGCATTAATATGTGCCTTGCCTAATGCCAGCAAACACCGGTGTCACTGCTGTTGCTAGTGTTGCCATGCTGCTACGATTGTTGGCATTACTATGTGCCTTGCCTAACGCCAGCAAACACCGGTGTCACTGTGCTGCTAGTGTTGCTACGCTGCTACGATTGTTGGCATTACTATGTGCCTTGCCTAATGCCAGCAAACACCGGTGTCACTGCTGTTGCTAGTGTTGCCACGCTGCTACGATTGTTGGCATTACTATGTGCCTTGCCTGATGCCAGCAAACACCGGTGTCACTGTGCTGCTAGTGTTGCTACGTTGCTACGATTGTTGGCATTACTATGTGCCTTGCCTGATGCCAGCAAACACCGGTGTCACTGCTGTTGCTAGTGTTGCCACGCTGCTACGATTGTTGGCATTACTATGTGCCTTGCCTAATGCCAGCAAACACCGGTGTCACTGCTGTTGCTAGTGTTGCCACGCTGCTACGATTGTTGGCATTACTATGTGCCTTGCCTAATGCCAGCAAACACCGGTGTCACTGCTGTTGCTAGTGTTTTAGACTCCCTTCTAAGTTTAGCAATTTTGATGATCATTTTCTGAAAAATAGATTTTACGAAAATTTAAAATTTTCTCAATTCACCTTTCCCACTCTAGAGGGCGAAATATGACATGGTGATATTATTTATCATATACAATAATGATATTGATAAGACAACATTTAATAATGTAATATGTAAACATTTAATGTTAATATGTAAACATTTAATATGATGAAAATTTAATCATGGAAAAATTTCAATACAGAGTAACAAGTTTTTCTCTTCAAACGGCACACTAATGATTTTCTTTAAGCGTTTTTCCAATTTTCCAGTTTTTTTTTTCTACTTAAAAAATATTGTTAACTATAATGAAAGCACCATCATCACATTACGCGCCACCCAAAACGTGTTAATATTACGCGTTCGTGACACCATGCAGTTATGGAATGCACCAGCCATAAGTTGCTCTCAGCAGATATTGGTCCAGACTCCAGCAGGCCCAGCCGAGCCGATATGACTCCAGCCACCAGGATGGCGAGCCGATATGACTCCAGCCACCAGGATGCCTACGACTCGACCCCGAAGCGGAATTTCATTTGCGTCATCGACGAGACAAGATCAGAAATATATGACTAGTTTTTTTTTCTTCTTGTCTCGTTTTGTTGTTGACAAATGGATGTGCGCGCGGGTTCAACGGACAGGCGAATCTTTGCTGACCCCGCTTTAGGGAAAAGAATATCCTTATCAATCTTGATTTCCAGTATATGTCTGTTATAATGCGAATTTTTTAAATGGTAAAAAAAGGTATCGAAACCAAGATTAAAATACTCGACAATTCAAATAATAACTGTGAACAATTTGATAATCTAAACAAATTAACTGAAAATGCTGCAGTGAGGAAGTGCTTAGACTTCAGTCGTTTAGAGGACCTGCGTTCGAAACCAAATAAGCGTGTCGAACAGTGTCAATCAGATTCCATTCGTTGGGGGTCCATGATAAATTGTCGCTTTTTCACCCCAAGATCCGCTTAAACCACCGAAATTTACGATCTATAACAGCTATTTTGCTTATTTCCGTGATAACTTCCTGTTTTTACTTTTTTAGCATGGCGACCCGTAGAGGGTTTCCCTCAGAAAACGCAGAGAAAATTTTGCCTCTGTTTGATACGAACCGACCGATCCGGCGGCTGGGCACGCGCGGTGTTGCTTAACCCGGTGTCTGCTGAGCAGCGTGGTAGGGTCATCGAGCCGGTGCATCGCGGTGCATCGCGGTGCATGCGTGGTGCATACAACTCGAGTGCAGTGAGTAAGGCACATGATAAAGAAAAGCAACCAACCAAAAACAGTGGCGTACCGCAATACAGCATGGTCACAACAGCAGCAGAGTCTGCTTCATCGCCTGTTCCAGCGTTGAAGTCCCCGTGATGCTACCACGCGGTGGATTCAACGGATTCAACGGATTCGCCATAACCTGTTCGTTGAGCCTTCAATTTCATGGTTTTTTCTATACCCCTTCTATGGCTTTTTTTAAGCACGATGGATTTGAAATTAATATGCGCTACAATTACTATTGCTTTTGCTTAAACATCAAAAACAATTATTCCATCACGGAGAGTTGAACGCTGGGACAGGCGATGCGGCAGACTCTGAACACCGGCAGCTGGCCTGTTGCTTGTCCAACAGCCAGCCTGTTGCTGGCAACGAGTCGACTTCGCAAGAGGTTAAGCAACATCGCGGCGTACAGACGTTGGACGGCCGACCACAAGAGTTAAAACTGAGCGGATTCAATGGATTGTGACGAACGGATTGCAGCGATCCGTTGCTTTGCGCACAGACGAACGACGAACGGGCTGCCGACGCGACGGACTGGCGATGCACACGACGGATTAATTTTCATAGGAAAATATCTGGCTCGTGGAGGGGACTTGAACTTAGTTCGATTATTTCCTGGGCGAAAAGTACTATTTTGTTTTTTCTCAACTCGTTGCCAGCAACAGGCCAGCTGCCGGTGTTCAGAGTCTGCAACATCGCCTGTCCCAGCGTTCAACTCCCCGTGTTGAATTGGACGTACGGGTGTTTGGGTGCATCAATGGGTGACATCGCGCCACTGGGCAGATGCTAGGCAAGCTCCGGCAAAGAGCGGGGGCAATAATCGTGGCGCGCCAAGAGCCGAGATGACCACAGCTCGCAGCCTCGCTAGAAATAGATGGTCTAGCCTACAGCGCGCTGTCTTCCTAACGATCCAGTTCACCGAATCAAACGCTAAATCGCTAAATCGGGACCCTCTACAACCGGTCGCTATGGAGATTAGCTCGCCAATGACGCACGTAGCTTCATGAGCCGCGTGGAGAATGCATCCGGGGAGCTTGATTTGTCCCGTTCGATTCGGGATCGGCAATCATGAAACGGACAATAATCATAAATCTCAATCTCTGTTTCTGACTGGCATCGACAGGCTGCGTGTTCATCTGGCCGGTAGTCGGAATTTAATCATGTCTAAAATATGTGTAGTAGTTTTGATTGAATGTAGTTGATTTGTTTTATTTATTTGTTTATTTACATTTTCAGCTCAGGCTTGCGCCGGGTTGAGCCGGTGGCTGGATTACTTAACTAAAATCTAAATTTGACTTAAATTGGTGATGCGGCCTCTTCAGGGATGAGGTCGCTTAAGAAATTGACCCCTTTGCTGACAAATGTAACCAGGGCTACGCGAACGCTCAATCTAATCGCGTTGTAGATGAGCGTACTTATTTAGGGCTTGAGGATAAGATTTAAGACCTACAAGAATATGAAGGTAATCGCACCTAAGCCTTCCACTTGCATCTCGAGGGATAAATAGTTAAGAATCATAAGAAATTGTCGGAAAAGTGCGAATAAAAAATGAACCAGAAAAGATATAGATCCAAAAGCTTCAGCACAGCTGCATATCAATTTGCTTAATATATTTCTCAAGTTTGGCGTGATTATATAAATAGCTTTTGACTGTGAAAAATAAGAAAAGTTTTGAAAATTCTGAAATATTTTGTAAAATTTGAATAGTTAAGAAACTGTAACCCCGACTTTGCTGAAAAAAGCAGGGGGTCCAAGTTGAGAACAAAATACGGTTTCCTGAAATTTTTATCAAAATCGGAGCAGCCGTTTGGCCTGTAGAGCGTGAACAAACAAAAAAACAAAAAAACAAAAAAAAGCGTTTCTTTTCTCCACTAAGTGAAATTGAAGATTTCGCTTCGCTCGCTAAGCTCATCAATAACTTGTCACCTTTTGTCAAATTTGACAGATGTCACTTTTTTTAGAATTCAATTATGAGGTTTATTCGATCGGACCACTCTGGTGACGTGCGATGATTTGTAAGCCAATTTAATTTGCAGAAAAGTGTATCTGGAAAAACTTGAATAAAGTCGATTCGAGCAGATAAAGTGGCAATAAATTCTGTTTAGAATGGACGAAAGTCCATGGCAACACCCAGTTGACATGTTTCATGTAAACTAGAAGATTTTAAGAGTCGCACATACTCAGATATCGGGTTGCCGGCCTCCCAAACAACTCAAAGTGAACAATTTTCAACCGACTGCGGCGACCCCCGCAGCAAACTGACCTCCGGAGCATCAGACAAGCGTCGGAGTCGATGTCGATGGCCTCTACCACGAACTTTGCCGAATATTCTTCTTAAAAATAAATAAAAATTAAAGCTTGGCAGCACCCGCTGCGTGCAAGAGGTTCTGCCAGTTCGGTTGATTTCTTGTTTCGGCAGAAGCGCAGGGATGAGAGAGAAGCAGCGCTTGCAGTCAAGAAGACTGACATAGACTAGATGCCAACGCCAGGACCAGCTGAAATGTTGGTATAGAGATCTACGATAATCTACGATAATCTACGATGGATCTATTCATTGCAGCCGATACGCTAAGCAGACCCATTTAGGTACCGTCACCCACTTGTGTGAAGCATTTTCCACAGCTCTTTACCGTTTAGAAGTTAAATCTCCCAGCTCCGATGTGCCAAAATGGACGCCCTAAAAGTGAAAAGGGGTGAGGGTAACCCCCAACCCCTCAAAAATTGAAAAACATAGATACCTTAAGAGAAATTAGTGGAATTACAAACTGGATGTAGTGATGAGAGAAGCGGCTTAATTGGGATCGAACCCAAACTAGAAATACATTATTTCGCTAATTTTTTTTATTTTTTCAACTGATTTTGGTCGTACGCGGTACGAAATATTAAACCAAAACGGAATCAAATAGGTATTAGAATCCCATTGAATCTCTCGTAATTCTAAGCGGCCGGCTAGCTTAATTTGATACGTGGGGCGCATTGTCGGCCTCCACGGTTTATATTTATTATTATTTCTTTATTGAAACAGATTTGTACATTTTGCATGCCAGTGTGTCTGAGTCCCTAACCTTCACCCTGTCCTTTTCTTATCCCTTCCTTAAAATTCTTCACACTTTCCAACATCTCTTCACTTATTCTTGAACTGTTCCATTCCTCGACACCCCTTTCTAAAATTCCTATCTTTCTCATTCCTTTCCTTTTCATGTCCAACTTAAACTCATGATCATTCTTCCCAATAAACCTCGCTCTTTCCAATCTACCTCCCAGCTCTTTCCACGCCAACTGCCCACTTATTGCCTTATAAATATAAACTAATCTACTCATCTTTCTTCTTTTCATTAAATCTTCCCACCCAAGTTGGTCAACAAATTTCCCTATACTTCTATAGTTGTACGTGACCAACTCAATTGTCTCAATCTCATTTTCATTCCTCCCTTCATTTTTATCTTCTCCATCTGCTACTTCATCTTTTTCCTCCTCCACCTCATCATCTTCCTCTTCTTCCTCTTCTTCCTCTTCTTCTTTTTCTTCTTCTTTTTCTTCTTCTTCTTCTTCTTCTTCTTCTTCTTCTTTTTCTTCTTCTTCTACTTCTTCTTCTTCTCCTCCCTCTCCTTTTTCTTCGACTTCCTCACCTTCTTCATCGTCTACTCCAACTTCTCCTCTTCCTCCATTCGCAGCCCCCTTTCCAAATTCCTCTTGTCCTTTTCGTACCTCTCCGTCCTTGTTATTTATGGTTTCCAATAGTGCTTTCAGTAAAGTGTCTTTGTTGCCATTGATTTGAATTCCTCTTTTCCTTAACTCCTCTTTAATTTCATTACTTTTAAGGTCTCTTATATTCTTTTTCACTATGCATTTCTTAACATTTTTTTTCCCCAGTATATATTTTGCTGCTCTTCTTTGTACAGAATCAATTTTCTTATTATTTCCAACACTTCTTTCTGTTCCTGTATTCCAAACACCAGACCCATATTCCAATACTGGACGTACTATTGTTAAGTATGCTCTTTCCTTAACTCTTCTTTTAGTGCCTTTAAGGTTTCTCATTACAAAATGGAGTTTCTGGAATGCAACCTTTGTCATATGATCTATATGATGCATCCATCCAAGTTTTTTGTCGATTATTAGTCCCAAGTATTTTACCTGATCTTTTTTTTTGCAGTATATGGTTATTTCCAATGGCATAATCAAATTCATCAAGCGTTCTCTTCCCTAATGTTATTGTTTCACACTTATTGTCATTAAGCTTTAAGTGAACCGATTTGAGGGCATTCTCCAATGTTCTTAGGTCATCCTGTAATTTAACTTGGTCTTCTAAACTGCGAATTTCTTTATAAATGGTACAGTCGTCTGCAAATAATCTGACAGTTGAATTTAATATTCTCTTCGGTAAGCTATTAATGAAAATAAGAAATAACAGTGGGCCTAAAACACTCCCCTGGGGCACTCCAGAAGTAACATCAATCTTTTCTGATATTTCATCGTTAATTTTGACAACTTGTGTTCTTTTACTTAAAAATTCTCTTATCCATACTTCAACACGATTATCAATTTTCATTTCTTTTATCTTGTTATGTAAAATATTGTGGTCAACTGTGTCAAATGCCTTGCTGACATCCAGAAATATCATATCTACCTGACTTCCCTTCTCTATTGCATCACTCACATCTTGCACGATAGTCGCAAGTTGTGATTCGCAAGAATGTCCTTTCCTAAATCCATGCTGATTTTCATTAAACCATTTTTTTACTTCACAATGGTCTCGTACATATTCTCCAATTATTTTTTCTAAAATTTTGCATGCTACCGATGTGAGGCTCACAGGTCTGTAGTTGCTTGGATCAGTCTTCTCTCCTTTCTTAAATACTGGGACCACTATGGCCTTCTTCCAATCTTCTGGAATTTCTCCACTTCTTAAAGACTCGTTGAATAATAACATGAGATATGGAACAATTGCTTTTGGCACTAACTTATAATAATCAACACTTATGCCATCTGCACCACATGCCTTATGTGCCTTCATATGTTGTATCGTTTTTTTAATCTGGAGATAATCTATTGTAAAGGGTTTATTTTCCATGCTTTCTTCAATCTCTTCATTGTCATCAAAATTAATTTTCTCCTTGTGCTGATTACCATTCACAAAGACTTTGCCATAGAAACAGTTTAGTAAGTTTGCCATGTCCTCATCCCTTACCAACATCTTTCCTTTTTCTTGGCAGTATAAACTTTGTATTTTTTTCTCTCCGATGCCTCTTCTTCGAAGATATGCAAAGAATTTTCTTTCAGCTTCCTGTTTACTTTCATTATAATTTGTTTCCATCAATGAACATAAATACCCATCTCTTATTTCCTTCTTCTTTTTTTTAAATTCATTGCTTATGGTTTTAAATTCCTTAATGTTTGATTCACTAAGATTTCTGTGCTGGTATTTCTTCCTGCATTTTCTTTTTAAACTCCTGAGTTCTCTGTTGAAGTATTCCGGCTCAGAGTTAAGACCTACAACCTTGTGAGGAATAAAAGATTTACTCCTTTCTACAATTTGTTTAAAACCTTGCCAAATTTCTTCGACGCAATTTCCTTCAACCGACCATTTTTTATAGTTTTCATTTAAGAACATAGTTAGTCCAATTTTTTCAGCTTTTCTGTATTCCAAGACTATTTTTTTTCTTATTCTTGTTTCTTTCCTTTCATATTCTAGCTCCAATATGACCACCTTATGGTCACTCATCCCTTCTTCCAATTTCACTGATTTTATTATTTCTGGTGGTCTTACTAAAAACACATCCAGCAAATTTTTTTCTCTCGTTCCTCCCTCCACACACTGTTCTAGACCTTCTTCTTTCATTAATGTATTTATTAATTCTTGAGCTTGACCCCTTCCATATGCTTCCATTCTCCAAGAGACACATGGCAAATTTAAATCTCCTCCAATAATTACATCATTTAAGCTCCCAACTTCCTTGGCTAGTAAAAGTTTCAGTTGTCTTATAACTTCTAGGCCTTGATTTGGTGGCCTATAAATTCCAGCAACATATATCTTCTTTCCTTTTCTCAAATTTACCTTCAATATCAGCATCTCTTCTTTTCGTTCCTCAGTTTTAACTAATTCTGATTCATACTGCACTTTAACCCCCATTGCTACACCTCCTCCCCAACTTATTGTTTTCCTGTCTTTTCTAAATATTGTATAATCTTGAGGAAATATTTCACTGTCTCGAAAATTCTCACTTATCCATGTTTCGGTGATTATGAATATGTCTGGGTCATATATATCAATTATATCTCTGAACTTTTTAACTCTCTCTTGACTCCTAATACTGTGACAGTTCATCTGTAAAATTCTTATTCCACTGATTTCTTTCCTTCTTCCTCCCTTTTTCTTATCCATTCCTATTTCTGACATTCTTTCTTCCCCAACAACATTTCTTAATTTTTCAGACAATGATCCTTCTCGTTTGCGCCCCCCTTCTCTTAGTTTTCCGCGATTAATTGATCCGTTTCTCTGATGGTACCATTTTGATTTGATTTTTGGAATGCTCTCAATTCTTCCTCTATAATTTCCAACATTTTTATACCCATTTTTTCATTTCCATTGTAATTTAAGTGAATACCATCCATTGCTGCATCTTGCTCATCTATAAACTCATTTGGATCCACAAATTTCACTTTTTTCTCGTCACATACCCATTTTAAACTGTTGTTAAGTTTTAAGATAGTACTGCTCCATACATCATCTCGATAAATAATTCCATTAACAATCCATCTCGCTTTGGGCATTTTTTCTTTACCTTCATCAATAAGCTCTCCAATCTCCACCATTAGGTGTTTGTCCCTTCTTCCCTTTAGGTTATTTGTTCCCACATGTATTTGAACAACACTTGGCTGCATATCTTCGTTTATCTCCCTTCCACTAATCTTCCTTTTCAATTCCTCAATTCTAATCCCTGGGTAGACTTCGGCATGACATCCATTAGCTTTGCAGATCTCACTAGCCCCTCTTATAATTGAGTCTCCCAAAATAACCACCTCTCCTTTCCTAAATCTTTTTCTTTCACTGCCCCTATTCATGATTTTCTTATATTTTTCCTGTTGATTTTCTTCTAATGTATGCTTGTGGACCTTTACAGCTTCATCTATTGTCTTAAAATGTCCCACTCTGTCTTTTATCTCTATTCCTCCATAGATTGTTTCCATTTTCTCCCTCATTTTACTTTGTTCCTCTGCTTGTAACATTTTTTCTTCCAAGAATTTGACTTTTTCACTTAGGGCCGGTATTACGATCTCTGAACTTCCACTAAACTAGGAAAGGAACTAAATAGTTCTACGAACTTCGTTGTTTTGCGGATTACGACCTCTGAACTTCCTTGTTCACCAGATAGAAATGTAGAAGTTCACTGCTTTTGAAGTTCAGTGGTTTGAGTGGTGAACAACAGCGTTGTTCATTGAACTAGCCGCCAAGAATGCAAGCTGTTTTTAAAGATGGCGGACTTTGATCATGACAGTTTTGATTCGGAAGATGAGTTTTTCATGAATCTGGCTGCTCGAGGCAGACGTGTTAAAGATGTGAGACCTAGAATCGATAATTTGAATGTGTGGAATGATGACCAGTTTTTTGTGCGCTTTCGCCTCACCAAACCGACAGCGTTGCACCTTCTAGAGCTGGTCGAACCCAGCCTGGAAACGGCGACCGATAGGTTTGTTTCCTTTTCCATCTCCTTATCAACTGCAAGAATTCTCCAAATTAATACCTTGTACATGCAGGAGAAATGCAGTGCTTGTGATGTGACCATTCCTGCACCTATCTCAATCCTCAACCTAATCCACACATAACCTAACCCGCTCCCCAATATGTCTCATTTCTTTAGAAACTTCTCTGTGTCGCCAATAAACCAACTCCTCTTGGCACTGCGATTTTATGCGACCGGATGCATGCTTGTGACGGCTGGAGATGTTGCTGGCGTGCATAAGAGCACTGCCAGTAGAATTGTGAAGCGCGTAGGCCTAGCCATCGCAAGTCTCCGGCCAGCTCATGTTCGGTTCCCCGAGACCGAGGAGGAAATAAACAGAATTCAGCTTGGCTTCTACCGCAAGCACCGTTTTCCTCGTGTTTTAGGTGCTATAGACTGTACGCACATTAAGATACAGTCGCCAGGTCGGTAATACTTGATCTTATCCCCGTTTCCAAGACATATTTTAATTCGAAAGTCAAGTAGGTACCTAATAGGTAACTCGTGATAACTGCAATCTTTAGGTGGAAACATTGGCGAGACATTCAGAAACCGAAAAGGCTGGTTCTCTTTGAACGTACAGACCATCTGCGACGATGTTATGCACATCATGGACGTCGTTGCACGATGGCCCGGGTCTTCCCATGATCAGACCATCTTCAACAACTCGGCCATTCAAGCTCGCCTTGAGAGGGGAGAGTTTGGCGACGGTCTGATCCTGGGGGACTCGGGCTATACAGTTCAGCCTTACTTGGTGACGCCACTTAGAAACCCTCAGCTGCCGGAGGAACATCTTTACAACGAGGCACAAATTAGAACGCGGGGGACCGTCGAACGCCAGTACGGCCTGTGGAAACGTCGCTTTCCCGTGCTTTCCCTCGGCATGAGGCTCGCCCTCGACAATGTGCAAAACGTTATTGTCGCTTGCGCCGTTCTGCACAACCTGGCGATTGATATGAACGAGCCTGAACCACCTAATGATCCTGAACTCCCTGCTCCGGACATCGAGGCTGGCCAGATCCCTCGAGTGGAGTCTATCGGCGGTGGACTCCGAGGGATTCAGCGGGGACTGGTTGAGTACTTCCGCCAACTGCAGAACTAGAACTGTTGCCGTTGCTTGCTGTGGACTCGAGCTATAGGTGGAGCAATACCTATGGTTTGGTGAAGCAAAATTGTGCAGAAAACTGCTAACCATACTTACATTTGGGTTATTGATTCTGGGAACATACATCATATTATCACAACAGCACATCTGATGTGCACAGCTAAAATAATAAAAACTCGACTTCTGGATCTTAACTATAAAACTAAAATAAATTCACAAACTATTTAATGGATTATTATGTGTAATTTTATTCAGACTGGCTTTCATCTGTCAACTGGTGAGCCTGTATTGCTTGCAATTTGGCAAGTTTTAGTTTTAAGTCCGCTTCTTCATTTTTAATTTGGACTTGCTTTAATTTTAATTCGGCTCTCCGGATGCCCATGGAGACCTCGTGCTCTTCGGCCAGTCGCGTTTCTCTTGCCTTGTGCTCTTGCACCAGTATGTCTTTTTGCATATTGGCCAGCTCTGTTTTGGCAACAGCCAGTGCCGAGTACTTGGCCGTGCTGGCCGAGGCAACTGTCTCCCTTTGATGGAGCTTCGGCCTACGTCGGCTGGTGTTGCTTGTCGAACCTGCGGAGATATCACAGGGTGTCTCTCGTCAGGATCGTAGGATAGGTTTATCATGTTGGATAGAAGGCATGGGTTTAGTAGGTACTTTTTTGGTATTGGCCGGTATAAATTAGGTAGGATTTAAAGGAGAGATGCACGAGAAAACACCCATAAATGTTAATTTCTCATTTTTTGAGTGCAATTTACTTTTGGATTGCACAAATCACAATTCTTTAACAGTATATTCCTACAAATCGGTTATAATTGGTCCTACTTTTGTCCTACTTTTTGTGATTTTTTGTCCTACTACTCTTACTTTTTTGGATTAAAATGAGAGTGGGAAGCCTGGCTGACAAGTAAAATAGGCAAGTATGTCATTCTGATGCAGTCTAGCTTTTGGAAACAACGGATCATTAGCAACGTACCTTTGCTCTGCAAAAGGACATCCGTAGCTTTCTGCAGCTCGGAGTACGATGTATTTGGACTTTTGTTGCTCAATGAGGCAGGTTTAGAAAATACCCTCAGCGCAGGGTTCTTTGGTTGGCGAAGCATTGCTGGGGAGTATTGGCCCCAATCAGTTTGCAGAGCATCTAAATAATATGTAAAAACTGTGTGAATTAACATTGAAGAATACTATGTTACTGCTCCGTCTCTTCAATTGCTTACTCTTCTTAATATTGAAAATAATAGCACAAAATTATTATACATACTAGTACGTATACCTACTAGTACGTATAGTACCTACTTTGCAAGTAGGTAATGTAAATATATTATTTTAAATTTAAAATGGTACATATTTAGTACCTAATATTATATATATATATTTCGTACCGGATCAATGAAGAAAAATCTACATTTTTTGACAATAATTACCTACAAGTTATTAGAGCAATTGATGCAAGTTGTCAACATATAATGTGCTGAGAAAATGTTGCATACCATCCGACACATCATGCCCTTCTGCGAACACTGCAGCTGGCTGCATCCCGCTGCATCCTGGCCCCTCCAGCACGGGCAAAATCATCTCGATGTCCTCGAACTGGAAAGTTAATAATAGTATTTGGTCACTTATTGGGTCATGCAATTGGGGGTAGATGAGAATGATAACTTAAAATTTGTTGCAATAAGCAATTCGACAGTTTGTTTGATCATAACGTTTCATACGCTCGACCAGAAGGGCATTAAGCTATTCATAAAAGCACCTGACTTGGAAAGTATACAAGGCAGCCTCGAGCGATCGATTGTGATCTTACCTCATCGTTGCTGTCCGACACATTGCCTTTCGAGAAGGTATCGGGCTCGTCAACCTCACTATTTTCATGTTCAGCTGAAATAAGAGATAATAACCCATGAATGGACCCTGGTCCAAACGGTCAAATATACTAATCACCTCTTACCTATTTCAAAATCAAATAAATTTTCCAACAACTTACGGTTGTTATGCGCCACGAAGAAATCGCTGTCAGTCACCGATGGCATGCCTGTGGCAGCAAGCGGGACGAGCTTGACGACACGTTCCAGAATTATATTATTTGTTGGTGGCACATATGGCCCGCCGCCCGTACCACGAAGCCGCTGCAACTGCTTACTGGCCTCCTTCTTTGCTGCCTTCTTCAGGCACGAGTATTTCAGTTTTAATTCTTTGGCCGTTCTGGGGTGTTTTGATTTTGAATTAAATTCATCTTGAACAATCAGCCATACTCTTTCCTGGCAAAAATTAACAAGCCACATTATAACATGTAATTGCCAATAAAATAAATTACCTACTACTACAGCAGTGAGATTATGTCCCATGCTAATTTCAATAAATGATAAAATCAAGTAGAAAGGTTGTCACTCATACCTTTTCCTTCCAGGTAAGAGAGTCGCTTTTCTTACTCTCTATTATGTCTTTGTGTTTTTCAACAGAGTCCAAAATTGAATTTTCATCGTCATTTGTAAAGTTCGCGGCACGAATAAACTTCTTGGAAGTAGCCATTTTGAAGAGAACAACTGCCAAAATATCCAGCCTTGTTGCCAGATTTGTCTCTAGTTCACAGGATTGGTGTTCGGCGGTTGTTTTCAAATCGTAATACGCAACGGAAATTTAGTTCAGTGAACTACTTGTTCACTGAACAACTGTTTAGCGAACTTCTGGGAGGAAGTTCAGAGATCGTAATACCGGCCCTTAATAAAACTATCATTTCTTCCTGCACTTTAAGTCTTTTTTTCATTTCATATTTCAACTCATTTGAGGCATCACAATCTTTACACCCTTTTGAATCAGCTTTCTTGCTGCAGGAAATATCAGCCATTCCTTCTATTATATCTCGATCCAATTCATTATCTTTCTGACAAGAATTATCGTCCTTTTTTTTTCTTCGCTGAGACATTTTAAGTTTTAACTGAGACATTGACTCTGGTAATAAAAGTATCAAATATGTTTTGGAAGCAAATTTTTTCCTTTGTTTTCAGTGTAGTAAATTTAATAAAATATTCCACTTTTAAAAATCAAAAATGTCAATCAGTACTTACAATCTCTCTTCAAACTCCAACTATTCCAACAAGACCTCTTTTTCACGTTTCTCCTCGAACCAAACTCAACCTTCTCCGCTCTATACTTCCACAGATAAACTCAAAACTATGGGAGCCCATAAATCGTCAACCTTCCCCAAATTGAAACCAGAGTCGATTCAACGCCATATGGCGATATACAACGCCAATCTGATTTTGCCTCTGCATTTATTGGGTTTGCTTACTTTTACTCATACTGCTGAAATAATTATTAGTTTGCATATTTTTTTGTGAATAAGGTCAATTTCATTCAAGGAAAACCCTGTCCACTAAGTGCTAGTAGTAAATACCACTACCAACATGACGCCAAATAAATTACCTTTATTTCTAACTGTAGGCACAACAGTACAATAATAAAATTACTAGCACAAAGCTAAAAGATGTTCAAGTGGTAAGTAAAACGTTTTTTCTAGAGTTTGAATTTGATATTTTGAAAAAGCGTCTTGTGGATTTAGTTTCATGAATTGGTAAAATGTAAATGACAGCCATTTTTTGAGAGTGACCCAATCCTGGAAAGACAACCGCGTTGCGGAGAGAGACGGGAGGACATCGAGGAAAACGGAGTGAGCACCACAAAGGCGAGGCTGAAGGCAAGCTGGTGGCAGCAGCAGCAGCAGCTGTATCCTTTAAGATCGGCGCTGTGGTAACTCACATACTTTAAGATTGGCGCTGTGGTAACTCACATCCTTTAAGATCGGCGCAGCGGTAACTCACATCCTTTAAGATCGGCGCTGTGGTAACTCACATACTTTAAGATTGGCGCTGTGGTAACTCACATCCTTTAAGATCGGCGCAGCGGTAACTCACATCCTTTAAGATAGGCGCTGCGGTAACTCACACCACGCTGCCGGCTGGCAACAGATAAATATCCCTGGTCAAGTTTTGTGTTCTCCGAGCGACAGATACGTGTTCGCGGCGGGCATGAACCGCCGACCCGGTGATTATCAAGTCCGCTGAAGAATCGTCGGTTTATTTCCTAGTTTTCCTACAGTTTTGTTCTTCGGGTCAAGCGCCTCGGAGACGACGTTGGATTGGTCGAGAGCCGGCGGACCAGTCAAGGATGCGGGTTCATAATTATGGAAGAATTCCGTGGGTCTTAGATAATTTTCTCTTTCCTTATAAGCTTAAAAGTCTGAACTAGGGCTTCGCGAAGGTTTATTTTTATCACGTTGTTTGTTAATTGGATGATGGCGATAGAAGCAGGGGCGGAACTAGGCGCCCGCGGGGGGGCCCGTCGGTTGTCACCAAATCTGAAACACTTTTACTCATTTTTGCGATACTTTCAGTGTTATTCACTCCTGTTTCACGCCAACTGCAGATTCAATGTGTGAGGCAGACTGGTCCAGTACGCGGGGGGGGCCTTGTCGAGTCAGGTCAAATTTGGTACACGAAGGTTTCGCTTGATAATGAGTAAAATATCAGAAAATACGAAAAACTACAGAAAAACACTGTCAATTACATTAGTAGGCATACACGCAAGGGTCACTTATAGTGATTGAAAGTATCTTATATGTACACTCCTGGACACTGAAAACCGTCCACTAGAAAATTATACAAGTCCCGAGGGAGGTTGGCTTGAAAAATAGTGTAGGTAAGTCGGGTACACACCATGCTGTATGCCATGTGCTTTCTGAACCTATACCTCGTTATGATAAACCAGTTTTCCTTATCAGTAATGCCTGCCCAGTGAAATGAGGATCGACCAAGCTCACAAATATGATATCTCGTGAGTCTTGCACACCATTTCAGCACCCCCTAATGGCCTATAACTCGTAATTTTGAAGATGCAGAAATAATTCGAAAACTTCCTGCCTCTTCTCTTTACAGCAAACACGTTTATCTCATCACTTCCTCAGTATTCTGGAAAAAGTTTGTTTCCATGGCACGATTTAATTTTCTCTCCTTTTAATTGCTTATCTTATCTTTGGATCAAGTCAATGGTTGGCTCCGAGACCCGACCTTTTTGATGCTACCTTGTCCAGGCGGGTCGGATATATTATATCAAGTACGGGAGATTAGATAACAAACGACGTCGATTATTAAAATGCATTGGAGGAAATTCAAACGGTTGTCATTTTTAGTATTTTTACCATTGAATAAATGTTTTTTTAACTATTTATAGGTATCAATAGTAAATGTAGTGTAGTTACAGCAAGGATATTGAAATTCGTCCAAACCGTCTCAATCTTCCCCGGCAACTCTGTGACAAATGCAGGAGCTCGATCATGCCAAAAGGGCTTCTCTGATGAACGAATATTCGCAACGCACGGTTCATATGAATTTTTAAAAGCCCCACTGATAAGAAAACTGGTTTTCCATCATTAGGCAGCTTCCCAAGCAAGTGGTTTCATATGCCATGTGCTCAGCCTCTACCTGGCTACCTATACTATTTTCAAGCAAGACGAAATTGGGACTTGTAAAAATTTCAGGTGGACGGTTTTCAGTGTCCAGAGGTGTACCTACTCAGACGCTCTGAATTTTTATTTCCAGGAAAGGTCTTTCCTGCTTATCATATTGCAAGATAAAACTTGGAAATGTGGCTCACAAAAAATATCGAGCTGATTTTCCAAATCCGTCAATTTGAAATAGCTTTGCAATATGTTTAAAATTCTTGATACAACGCATAGATTCGCTCTAAAAAAAGGCCAATGATTCAAAATTTTATCGGGGGCTGAAAAACCTGTCGCCTTTGGGAGAGGAGGGGGGGCCTTTTTGTCCAAATCTGCGGGCGGGCCCGTGAATCGTTGTTCCGCCCCTGGATAGAAGATGATCGATGATTTTCAGAAAAAACTGGAGAGTTTGCTCGAAATGATATATTAAATGGTTGGCCACTGGAATACAGTGAAAAATGTGATTTGAAAAAAAAAATTGCTTTCTTTCACAGAGCAGGAACAGGGTGATTCATATGAAGAGCTGCCAAACCGACTGATTAGTGTTAAATAAGCTTCATTGCCCGCTTCACATCGAGTCGGATCTCGCGAGGTCACCGCGAGGTTAAGCAACATTGCGCGACGCTTTAGCAGGCGGATCGGTGACCGCTGGTGTACAAGTCTATGGTTCTGTCTGTCGAGCAGACTTTTGCCTCCGATCTCAGCAAAGAAACGAAGATAATTTCATAATTTTTTTGAGTTTCGCCAAACAATAAATTCCAGCTGGAGTACGATTTTGTAAAATTTTCGTTAGATAATTCAGTCGTCTTCTTGATAAAAGTGTTAATTTCTTCCATTAAAAACCTTGAGAAAAATGAAGATCTCATATAATTTTAGTATGATGAAAGTTCAAACATCGCCCTACAGGTCTATTTTAAGCTCTAGTCTGACCAAGACACCTTTCCGGGCCAAAAATCGATACTAACCGAGCTAAGCCGTAACACCCAAAACAGAGATCACTAAATCCATGATTACAAGTGATTGCCGTACAGCTAGACAGATACTAATTTTCATTACACACAACGTCATGGCAGCTAATCCTGCAAAATGTTAAAATTATGGCTGAACAAAGACATTAAACAACAGAAAAAAGCTCAGCAAAAAACATTTGGAGTCAATTTTTTTCTTCCGCGTTTGTGAGAAGCTAGTGTATATTTAAATTCTAGTCATAGAAAAAAAACATTTCAGCACATTTATCTACGCCAAGAACCGTTGCGTTAGGTTAGTTATTGTTGCAGACTTTCTCATCGCGTTGTCAAAAGCCGCATCGTCTCGAGCGTTTCGTCTATTTCAATGTCAGCTCGCAGCATCCTAGATTCGGACGCAGGACCAACGTCCTCTCGTGCTCCCCAATCTGGTAGTATTGACGTCAGCACTCGGGGGAATGACGCACGTGAACTCGTTTTTATTACCTACCCGTCGTATATTTCATCTGCTGGTTGCTTCAGAAGCGACGGGTTCACCCGAATTAGGATGTGTGTAAAAATAAACAATTTGGTCCATGTGTGTGTGTGATGGTTAATGAGCCGCGACGTCGGGCGATTCTTTATCATATCGCTGCATCGCGCGGCGTTCTGGGCGTGCGAAATTCGTCGCTTCGCATGATGCGACTTACGCTGAGAATGGCGGAACGCACGGACGGAAGACCGATAAAATCATGAGCGCTGGGTGCAATGTAATACGAGTTGCTATCGGGGTGTGATCTGGTTCAATTGCTGACTGATTGAAATCACGTTAGGTTCAGGCGATGTTTTCAATAAATAAATAAAAAACTTTGATTCAAAAGGAGATAAATGAAAATATTCGCATTAATATTATACGGAATGACCTGACACTCTCATCAAGTAATACAGAAATGATCACTTTTTTTTTAATAACCCCGAAACAGCCAATATCATAACAATTATGATTTGAAAAGACTTCCTCTAAACAACTGAAGCAATGAAGAGTCTAGAAAATTACAACAATTTCTTGATATTTTTACCAGATAAAAACCAGGTTATGTAGCATCAGACTCTAAATACAATGATTATTATTATTATTTTTATTTACTTATTTCTTGACTCTTTTCTGTATTGCCACCCAAGGGGTTCTAGAAAAATTGACAACAGTAAAAAAATCGTTAAAAAAATACTGCGCATCTGTAAACACCAATTCCATTCAATCAAAATTCTATCAAAATGACGTTATGATACCACTTGATAAAGCCAGTGAAAAAAATTTGGGTTGTGATTTAAGTAGTGACAATTAATGTCCAGTGGGTATCTGACGTAATTTTTCTTTGAGTGGAAATGGTCTATTGGCACTCGAGGCAATAGACCCTTTATAAAGCAGCTTAGCAAAACCCAGGGAAATGTTTGAATTTGGGGTATTTTAGTATTCAATAACCCAGATAAACTTTTTTTCTGAAAACGCGCAGCAAGCGCGATTAGCAAGTTTACAACCACCCTAGACTACATATTATGCTTATAAACAAAGTTCAATTATTTTTTTGCTTGTGCTCTAAATGGCAAAGGCCATGATATGGCGGCAATTGAAATGATATGTTATAATAATCATAACAATAGCAAGTGTCTTTATTGTTGTATCAAATACACACATTAACCAGACAGTTTACAACTTTAGATCCATGAAAGTCCATTTAACATTATTTAAACCTAAGTCTATGAATTTTGTATCTTTTTTTTCATTATTTATTGAAATTTCCATTCATTTAGCGGGTAGAAATTTAAGCACGGGCGGATTCTGCTGGTGGATTCTTGCCGAACATCAACAACTCACAAAAAATAATTACATTATGTCACAATTTTTTTTGAGACCAAAAATAAACAACTTGAATGATTCCTAAAAGCCCACTTTTTTTAGATGTTATAGATGTTACAGATTTCGTAATCGTTTCAAAGTTACTCTTTTCAAATTCATGGTTTCGTCGACGTTTTCAATATTACTAAACGAACATGTCGAGCTCCCGTCCGAGAATCTCGCGGTATGAGTTTTACCACGCATAATAATGGACTCTCATTTGCCCGGAGCGAGTGCGGTCGTAAACACACGGCGCGTAGCAAACTTGGACGGAGCCTCGTGGCTCAAGCCCGGGTCATCAGACACGAGGTGATCGAATGCAGCGCAGGACTTGCCCAGATCAACCAGATAACGAGAAAAAAAATGACAGGCCAACCGCGGCTTGGTTAATTGGAACTGAAATAGCATGAATTAAAAATAAGAAACAAGAAAAAAAACACTTGCCGATAGTCATTTTAAGCAACATGTCAGCAACGTCGAATGAAAAAATATTGACGATGCAACCTTGGCTTGGTTTAAGAAGCAGTGTAGTTTAAATTTCAAATGTTTGTCTAGAACAGAGATGCACAACAAAAACCCAGTCAAATTGACATTGGCAGGAAACACCGGTGTCACTGCTGTTGCTAGTGTTGCCACGCTGCTACGATTGTTGGCATTACTATGTGCCTTGCCTAATGCCAGCAAACACCGGTGTCACTGCTGTTGCTAGTGTTGCCACGCTGCTACGATTGTTGGCATCACTATGTGCCTTGCCTAATGCCAGCAAACACCGGTGTCACTGCTGTTGCTAGTGTTGCCACGCTGCTACGATTGTTGGCATTACTATGTGCCTTGCCTAATGCCAGCAAACACCGGTGTCACTGCTGTTGCTAGTGTTGCCACGCTGCTACGATTGTTGGCATTACTATGTGCCTTGCCTAATGCCAGCAAACACCGGTGTCACTGCTGTTGCTAGTGTTTCCACGCTGCTACGATTGTTGGCATTACTATGTGCCTTGCCTAATGCCAGCAAACACCGGTGTCACTGCTGTTGCTAGCGTCGCCACGCTGCTACGATTGTTGACATTACTATGTGCCTTGCCTAATGCCAGCAAGCACCGGTGTCACTGCTGTTGCTAGTGTTGCCACGCTGCTACGATTGTTGGCATTACTATGTGCCTTGCCTAATGCCAGCAAACACCGGTGTCACTGCTGTTGCTAGTGTTGCTACGCTGCTACGATTGTTGGCATTACTATGTGCCTTGCCTAATGCCAGTAAACATCGGTGTCACTGCTGTTGCTACGCTGCTACGATTGTTGTTTGTTGTTGTTGTACCTTGGCTGAGCTATGGAGCTATAGTGTGTAACATACTAACTGTTACAATGCTTCGTGATAATCTGGCAATTATTATTTGTGTTGATATTCGCAGCACGAAGAGCTTGTACAATGGCAATTTCTGATTGGTCCAGGCAAAGCCGCGAAGATTTATTAAAATCTTGTTCGAATTGATGCTGTGCAGCCGGTGCAATATTTTAAGAAAAGCTGTCGGCTTGGGGAAGGAACAATTCCTTGGACACAAAGCGACCGGCGTGACAGGTTAGCAGCGGACTTCGCCGCGTTCTCTTACAGCGAGGTGTCTTGATTTCGTGGCTGAATCCTGCAGATTATACGGGCTTGAGTATTTTATGACTTGCATTGACCTTTCGTCCAGGGTTTCGTTAAGAATTTAAGGTGAAGAATTTTGCCTGACTCGGTATACATTAGGTGTGATTATTTACATGAATGTTGGATGGTGGTGGTGCCTTCTATAATACCAACGCCGAGGACTCATTAGTTGCCCGTCTTTTTTCCGAAAGAAAATTATGAGGAGTACATTATAGAAATTCGCGGCCCAAAACCAGCTATCAACTTTAAATGACTCTCGCTTCATTAAGTAGCCAATAAAATTATTATATTTTTTTATAGTATAGCTATCATGTGCATTCCTTTCTTGATCGCTTTTCTCTTTGCTTTTTTCTTGATGGTTGTAAATGCATTTCTTGTAACGTAAGGCGATACGGTTTGTTTTTCGTCCTGTGTAGCCGCGCTCAGTAACTTGAATCAATTATTGTGATGTTTTTACAAATCCGGTTATGGCAGACATCCTTGGTGTGCTTTACCCGAATCCAAGGGTCAAGAAACTGTCCCATGACCTCGGTGACCCGAGGAATGGCACCAAGGTCTGGCAAGGTCCAGCAAGGTTCAGTAAGGTTCAGCAAGGTCCAGTAAGGTCCAGCAAGGTCCAGTAAGGTCCAGCAAGGTCCAGCAAGGTCCGGCAAGGTCCGGCAAGGTCCAGTAAGGTCCGACAAGGTCCAGTAAGGTCCAGTAAGGTCCAGCAAGGTCCAGCAAGGTCCGACAAGGTCCAGCAAGGTCCAGCAAGGTCCAGCAAGGTTCAGCAAGGTTCAGCAAGGTTCAGCAAGGTCCAGCAAGGTCCTGCAAGGTCCAGCAAGGTCCAGCAAGGTCCGGCAAGGTCCAGCAAGGTCCAGCAAGGTCTGGCAAGGTCCAGCAAGGTTCAGCAGGGTCCAGTAAGGTCCAGCAAGGTCCAGCAAGGTCCAGCAAGGTCCAGCAAGGTCCAGCAAGGTCCGGCAAGCACCATCTTGACCACCAGAAGGGCGATTGTGTAACTAATTGTCTCATGTTGTGATGAGATGAGATCTTGTTTTTTTTCAATGTTTTTAACTGAACAATGAACTCCCTCATTTCATCCCACAATGTTAAAGGTTACAAAATCGACCTACACATATTCCCTTCAATCAAAATGAAGTCACGATACCCACTCGCTAATGGGTAGAGCAATTTTTTTAGAAGAGTTATTTTATATGTTTTCCAATTACTGGTAGTGCGTCCAGTGGGTATCTGACGTCATTTTTCTCTTAGTGGAATAGGTATATATATATTTGAAGATTCGCTTTGCTCGTTATAATTTGATCAAGAATACGTAAAGCATTATAAGGACTCAATACAAAAGTTCCCTACGCATTTTTCCCAGGCGCCTTGAATAAGAGATCCGTGAGATCGTATGCAAGGAAAGCATTGAGCGCGACGCGTTCTCAGCTCAAAGCATTGGAATGCTTTCTAGAAAATAATGTACCTACCCTTATGAAAACACGCAGATGGTTTCCACGGATTTCCACTGTTTCCACTGATCTCAATATCGTGTTGAGCCAATATCAAGTAACGTGGAGACAGATTTTCGCAACCTTGATCTCCCCGACATTTATAGGAGCTATTTATACATATTTATATCATGTATTTTTATAAGCTTAATTAGCCAGTTTGTTTTTACCCTAATGCGAACAATTCAATCAAAGCCAATGAGCTTTTCACGCTGAAATACCAAGAATTAGCAACTGAAAATATCCCTACGATTATTAAATCGTTTCTACGCCAAAATAACATTTCAATTTGAAAACTTGATGAAAATTTTAAGTTGGAGAAGGTGCCCCAAAGTGGTTCAACTTGGCATTTACAGTGTTAGTGCAATAGTGATGATTTTGATGTTTTCGGGGCATTACAGTTCATTTAGAATTGGCAATCAAACCTCTGAACTTTGCAGATGTTCTGTCCCATAACATTAAAATTGATTGAACCTAATTAACCTGTGCTGTAGGTTTAAACAAAGCTTCCGTTTGTTGGCCTATCCGTGTAAATATGTATGGGTACCTGTGTGTTTTGGTTGAAAATAATCGTGTAATTGAGAAGGAACAGATTGGTAGGTCGACGATCCATGATTTTCTAAACGTGTTTCGATAAAATAACAAGTTGAATATCGTTTGATGACATAGTACTACAGCTTCGTATTTATCACGTGATTAATAACCATTATTAATGGACTCCTTTGTCAGAGGGGTCAAAACGTAAGAATGACTATCTTCTCTGAATACTCACACGAATATAATTACCTATATGAACTCTGCAGTTATGATGATTATGATACTGCTGTCGTTGCAATTTTCAGCCATGTATTAAGTAAGTTAAATAAATAAATAAATAGATAAATATATAAAATGAAGGATGACAAAGATGACCGGATGAAAGAACCTGCATTTAAAATTTCATTTCTTAGAGGTCAAACAACTCGTGGATGGCGCTTCAAATGCTCACAAAATATTTAAAGGTGTCCACCAATCGGCTCAAAAAAACTCGTCAAAGCTTAGTGATTATAGTTCCTGCCACAAACACCGCCAGCGGCATCCATCTAAATGATCTCTGAACAGAAGCAACCAGTTCCCAAGACTGCCCAAAGCCTCACAAGAAAATCACTAAATCGATTCCGAAGAGCTAAAGTCATTGCCTGTCAACACGGGACGACGACAAAAAAGCATGCACAAATTGGTCGAGTCAACTTACCTTTGGTCAACGCATGCGAGATCGCGGCTCCTGCATTCTTGGTTCTAAGCTTCTTCGCGTTGAGGGACGGTCACGCTTGGGGTTGCCCATGGAGCGGGTTGCTCCCGGCCTTGCCCCCACACTGGCCAACGGCGACAAAAAGCAAAGTTAGTAACAATTTGTGTCCTGTCTTGTTACCTAGTCCTTTCGTGCAATTACTTCTCGTCAAATACTATGTTGTGATTATTTTAGTGGCCAGATGATTTTATTTGAACCCCTAGATTTGCTTCTTTAATGCTAATTAGAGTGTAATTAGAATAAGATTTCGTCCAGCGGGTGCACTGCTAAGTTATCAAAGACGATTTGGTTCATGCTGATGGTTTATGCCTCCTTTTTCTACCCCGGCCAAATACTTCAACGGCCACATACTTACATATTTGTGTCTGTCTCCACGGGAGCGATCTAGCTAGAGTACTACCTATTATACCAGCCATCCCAATCACCAAGAGAGTTCAGCTGGCTATGTCAACAGTCCATGCACTACACACAGCTCAACTATCCAACTACATCGCAGCTGTGTTGCAAAACGTCACAGACATTGTTTACATTTTGCCTCGACTGGATAGATTCTCTTTAAAAATACAAACATCTGCGCGTACGCACCTCGAGTTCACCTACACTACTATCAACATTGACAGCATTGGTTATCAATAGTTCTTGACGATCGAATGATATTGGATGATATATTGGAAGAGATATTATATTCATCTTTGAAGTTTTATCTTTAAACTGTTCGAAAGACTTGAAGCGATTGCTTTGTGCTATCCTCTGAAATGTAAACAACCCCTGGTTTTTACTAGCATCTGAGAAGAAAGATCAATCTCACTCTTAACGTCTGATTGCAGACAAAATTTGGAAGGTAAATGAAGTTCGTCTGTGGATTTGCATTCCTCAACAGATCACAACTCAAACAGTTTCATGTTTGAGCCATGAGGTGAAAGGTCATTAAAAGAATGAAGTCTGCAACATGTAAACATAATTAAAATGCAGGCTTGTTGAATAATAATCCACTTGTATTTTCAAAGTTCTAATGTGATGCTGGGGTTTCATATTTTCATCCACTAATTTTGGATGTGCAAATACCTATATAATTTCCTTGGCTCTTGGCAATTAGGATACCTTTTACCTTGGTACTACTTACTGGTAGGTAAGGCTAGGCTATACCTACACTGGGTTTAATATTGATGTAGTCAAATCCTACATTACCTTCACGTGTCATTCTGTAAGCCAGCATTGCAGCAATTGGTAATTAATATAACAATTATAGTTATTACTACCTACTTCTACTTCTGAAAACTTTGTCTGATAGAAACACAGAATCGAACTGATGCTGATGAGACGCGGAAAGATTCAAATCAGGATTAAAAAGACAAAATCAATTCAACAATAGGAATCAACTAAGCACCCGGAACTCTCAAGTCAGAGTTAATTAATCGGAACCACAAATCAATTTCTGAACCCGAAGCTAAGGCCCAGCCCCATGGTTCTGCAAAAACAATTGTTAAATTTTAGAAGATAATTTAAATTTTTATAATTTAATGCACGGGTATACGTTCACCCAAAAAAAACGTATTTCTCTGGATTCCGAAGAATATGCATGCTAAAACTGACTTGCAAAATAGATTTCTCACAATAAACGGAGAGTCAAGCCAAGCCAGACATTTTTCAGATTTTATAAGCTCTGCAAATAAAGTTTAAATGCATTGCTGAAATCTTTAACACCTGATCTGCATTATAACTTGTCTAGAACAAAGAGTAATCTTATCCAACAAATAACTAAATAATCTAGCTTAAAGATCTCTTTGCCTCTATCTCACGAGAGTAGGCAACTCTAGAAAATCAAAAAGCCAATCCAATGTTACTCTCAATCCTTTAAGAAGATGCATTACATATTTGGCCCGTTCAAATCGTAACCTTTGCAATTCATCGTATCATCAAACCTGAGAATTCTACTAACAACAAATCTCTTACCTGTCACCTTAGAAGAGTTAACGGCCAAAAAGTCAACAGCTTGTTCCATCATGCTTCCTGTCAATGTAAGTAGAGCTAGCAAATTGTTTACTTTCCAATCATTTCCTTCTTCCCAAACAGAAAAACGACTAGAGAAACATAGTTGCACCGCCTAAACAAGCAAAATTATTGTAATGAGGTACTGAAAGAAAGGGAAATTAAATATCTTATTAGACTGCAGAGTAACTGAAACTCTTGCCAAAATCGGACAAGAAAGTGCTAGGGAACTGTCAGACCTCAATGACTGAGGCTTAAGCAAACAAGCACAGAAATCATCTGCAAACATACTCTTTTCTGTCAACTGACAGTTGACACTCGAGATTGAAAAAATCACGCAAAGCCTACCTAGTTGTACCTAGTTGTGTGTTAGGCTTTAAAATAAAACCAAGAAGCCTAGGCAGCGCTGACGATTCTGTTACCAACTCAACAAAGCTATTTCGGCAGAGTTTCCTGTATCCTACAGCCTGGCGATATATGGTAATACACATTCAATCAAAATTACACCATGATACCCACTCGCTAAAGCCACGTAGAGCAATTCGGGTTGTGATTTCCCTGTCTTCCTTTATTATTTAGCAGTAAATAATATTTTTCCCAAACTTGTAGTAAGTCCAGTGGGTATCCGACGTCATTTTTCACCGAGCTGGAATAGGTCTGTAAAAATTAATGACTAAATCAATGTCATATCAACAAGTCATATTATTACCGTAAATTCTTGAAAACAACCTCGGACTGTCCTCGAATAAAACACACGTTCAATTTAACATTCTCCATAGATTGCTTTATTTCGATTTTCCTTCCGCCGCCAGCACAGGCGACGTGCGAAACATTCGTAGCTCCTCCCACCGACGTCGGAAGTTCGTGGACGCCGCCGCCCGCGGAGAGAAAACCCTCCGCTTACCTCCGCCATAACGGCTCGACTCCAAGCCGTTGCGCAAGCCGGGCGTCTCATCTCGTTCCCAATCCGTCCGCCTTCGATTCCACGCAAGACGGCGGACACGTTCACCGAGATCGAACGCGTTCAATTTTCACTCTGCGCCCGTCGCGAGCCCGTGCGTCCTGGGCGTTAGCGGCGCCGACGGGATGCGGGAGCCAATTGCAGGGCGGCGACAGCCGTCGCCGATTTCATCGGGATAAAAACAAGTGTACAAACTCGGCTCGGCTCCCGGACATCCCGAAAGCACGGACTCGCGGGGGTCAAAGTTTTGTGTTGGCCAAAAGGGTTCTCGTCGAATCGTATTCGCCGACGCGTTCCTTCAGGAAAATGTCTTCGTGTGGCTCGCTCTTACCGGATAATAACAAATAAGAAAGCTGGATAAAATGACAAAATAAAATCGCCACCGTTTCGAAGGACTCTGACCGAGAGGCGACGTCCGATGAACGCCGAGGGTCGAATTCTTGGCCGACGACGCACCGAAGAATTACGTGGTTCCGATTCCCGGGCGCCCCGTTCCTCCGTCAAAGAAATGTACGCGGCCTGCCGATTCTGCGCCCCAAAACCTGCCGCTGCGTGGATCTGGTGACGTCCGATTCTTCCACCGTTTTAGCGGCTCGTTAACAGCGCTAACGGCTTGTTATCAACGCCACGGCAACGTACGCGGCGTCGAAACGCCTCGTTACGTCCAAGTTCAATCATTCAGACACGATAACTCCGTCGGTTTCGGTGGAGCAGTCGAGAAGTAGCGAGATCAGTCTAGAGTCTGCGGGGTCTTGATGGGTTTTGCAACGCTGGCAACAATTTTCTCTTGAAGGACAGCAATTACAACGAACAATAACAGAAGGTTTATTAATAAAAACAAAATACCTATTCCAATATCTTTATACGACTGATAGCTACAATATTAGAACGAATTATTGTAGTTTAGTTCGAATCAAATCTAGCGACACGGAAGTCTTGCGATAAATTTATTTCCGTATAAATTCGCAGACTTCTTGGCTTGTATCTCTAATTAAAACTCGTGAGAACGTTACTTCGTTGTGGATTGCTTTCATTTCGCTGCCCATTGCAAGACAAGGGCGGTAAGGAAAATGAGCGGTGACTGTTGAATAGCGCCCGGTATCTTTCAAGAAGTTCGCTAGCAAAGATTACTGCCCTTCAACGAACGACACGTCAAGTGTCCATCCCGAGCGCAAAGTGAGGAAATACAACGGCATTCCCCTAATGAACCATCTGTGAAATGCAGTTTCGAATGCGGTCCACGGCTACAGTGGAAATTATATCTGTGTCAACCGTAACAGCCGTCTCTCGGTCGAGGGACAAGACTGACCGGATATTTTCAAGTTGACGTCTGAATAAAATTCATCCATGCCACTTAATTGACTCGGCAAAAGCACCCGGACCGGTAGACTGATCTCTAAGATCTCGACAGACCCACCATTCGTAGTTCGTAGTACGATCGTAGTTTATCCAGCCGCTAGGCGCAAGTAAATAGCGTTCTTAAACTAAAGAGTAACGTTCGATCCGTCGCCGTGCCGAAGTCTCGACGGCTCTGATCCCACGGCGGCGCGTTCAGGCCGTCGGGCGTCGGCCAATCGGGCGTCTCGGAGGGGGCGGGGCCAACCGGCGGCCGTAGGAATAGTGTCTCGTTGCCGCCGCGATTATAGATCTGCGGGAATGGAGAACAGGCGCAATTAGCTATCATTAGAGTGGCCCAATAATCGTAGCAGCGTGGCAACACAAGCAGCGCAGTGACACCGGTGTTTGCTGGCATTAGGCAAGGCACATAGTAATGCCAACAATCGTAGCAGCGTGGCAACACTAGCAACAGCAGTGACACTGGTGTTTGCTGGCATTAGGCAAGGCAGATAGTAATGCCAACAATCGTAGCAGCGTGGCAACACAAGCAGCGCAGTGACACCGGTGTTTGCTGGCATTAGGCAAGGCACATAGTAATGCCAACAATCGTAGCAGCGTGGCAACACTAGCAACAGCAGTGACACTGGTGTTTGCTGGCATCAGGCAAGGCACATAGTAATGCCAACAATCGTAGCAGCGTGGCAACACTAGCAACAGCAGTGACACCGGTGTTTGCTGGCATTAGGCAAGGCACATAGTAATGCCAACAATCGTAGCAGCGTGGCAACACTAGCAGCAGCAGCGACACCGGTGTTTGCTGGCATTAGGCAAGGCACATAGTAATGCCAACAATCGTAGCAGCGTGGCAACACTAGCAACAGCAGTGACACCGGTGTTTGCTGGCATTAGGCAAGGCACATAGTAATGCCAACAATCGTTGCAGCGTGGCAACACTAGCAACAGCAGTGACACCGGTGTTTGCTGGCATAACCAAGTAACGTAAAAATAAAAATTCCGTCAGAAACCCTTTCGCGTCGGCACTCACTCTCCATCTTGGGGTCGCCGACCTTTGCGGCCTGCCGCACGCCGAACCCCGGGGGCGGGGCCGACGCCCAGTCGGCGCCGTTCTGCACGGTGGGCGGCGGCAGCGGCGCCGAGGCGGCGGCGGCGGCGGCGGCTGCCGCGTAGAACGTCTGCTCCTCCAGCCGACGCAGCCAGTGCGCGGAGGGGAAGGCGGCGGCGGCGGCTGCCGAGGGGGGGAACGCCGACGCGGGCGGGAGGCCGGCGGGGCGCGACGACGAGACGATCGCGGGGTCGAGCGCAGTCCAGTCGGTGCACGGGCCCGTCCAGCCTGCGCGCGACGGGTGTGAGGTTATTATTGGATGAGCGAGCGAAGCGAGCGAAATCCTTCAATTTCACAACATAGGGGAAAGAAAAGTATTTGGATTATTGTTTTTTTTTTGTTTGTAACAAAAACGAGCAGCCCTACTTAAAGGTAACAGATCGTTACGAAATTTGGCAAAAACGTTCGTGGTGACTCAGCGAGCTGCTGTATGGTTTTTGAGCAAAATCTGGCCAGCCATTTTTTTTAAATGAGCAAAAACCCGTAAATTTTTCAGTTTTTTGGTACTAGCTTCGTAACTAATTAACCGATCCGCACCAAATTTGGATTGAATATATATATGAAAACAAGTTAAACAAATTGCCTAAGTTTCAGATTCGTACATGAAGTATTTTGCTAATCAGAAAAAAAAATACTTAATAATAAAAAACACTTAATCATGAAAGCACCGTTTTCAACAATATGATTGTCAAATGTTTTCCGTTTGGATTTCCTCTTGGAGATTACGGCTCGCTCATCCTGCAACGAGTGTAGGCTCTACTAATCGTTTACCTAGTTATTATTATTATTTCTTTATTGAAACAGATTTGTACATTTGCATGTCATTTTGTCTGAGTCCCTAACCTTCACCCCGTCCTTTTCTTATCCCTTCCTTAAAATTCTTCACACTTTCCAACATCTCTTCACTTATTCTTGAACTGTACCATTCCCCGACACCCCTTTCTAAAATTCCTATCTTTCTCATTCCTTTCCTTTTCATGTCCAACTTAAACTCATGATCATTCTTCCCAATAAACCTTGCTCTTTCCAATCTACCTCTACCTCAATCTACCTCTACCTCAATCTACCTCATCTTTCCAATCTAGGCTGTCCGGGTTTAGCGCCGGTTTCGGCAAGGATTCAAGATTCATCAGCGCCAGCGAGCGGCACACTAGGAAATGGCAATGCGTTTTTATGCTGTACTTTGACTGGTTGAACTAATCCTAGTCAGGTTGAAGGCTGTCGGGGTTTGATGCCGGCTTTGAGATGCCAGTTTCAGCACAAATTCAAGTTAATAAACATGTCATGAAAAGTAGATTAGCTTTAAGATTAATTTCTGGTTTTGATATGAATAGCAATGTCTATTCATTCTATCCTTTGACGGTTTGAAATAATCCTAGGCACTTGTGAAGGTGTAATATTTCGACTAATTTATCAATAACCTGAATCTGATTATTAGAAACGAAATATCAATTCCAAAATTTACATCCGTACCGGGATTCGAATCCGGATCTTTGTCTATCCGGGACACTGGACTAACCAATTGTGCTATACGGACGACCGTCCACAGTCTATCCGGGACAGTGCAGTGTCCCGGATAGACAAAGATCCGGGTTCGAGTCCCGGTACGGATGTAAATTTTGGAATTGATATTTCGATCTAATAATCATCATCTACCGTCCATGCAACGAGTATTTGCATTTAGGATTAAATTCACACTAACCTGAATCTATTTAAGTTGTGAATATGCATGAACCAGCTTGAATCGAATGAGTGTAGTTACGTGTTACTCCGCTAACTCAACCAAGGAAGATATAACCTGCAATGTGTCAAAGTTTCCACCGAAATGTGCAAGGCTTGCGTGCAAGTCCTGCTAGCGACGTCGCCATAATATACATCCTCATTTCGAGTCTTCTGTCAAACTAGCAAGTAGGATGAATACACTTATTCCATTCAATCAAAATTCTATCAAAATGACGGCATGATACCCACTCGCTAAAGCCAGGCAGAGCAATTCGGGTTGTGATCTCTCTGTCTTCCTTTGTTATTTAGCAGAAATAATTTATATATTTTTCCATACTGGTAGTATGTCCAGTGGGTATCTGACATTATTTTTATCTGAGTGAAATAGGTCTGCACGCAGCCGATTCCCCGGGGAGTTGGCAAGGGCACCGCACGGCAACTCCGGCAAAAGAGTTGATTGTTGTTGTGTATTTTGTTTTGGTCATTCGAGTTCTTACCCGAGATCAAGACGAACGCAAATCTAGTCAAGCTTCACTCACTGAAATCTATTTATCAATGAACCTATTAAACAAATCAAAGTTGTCGTCGACGACGCAACAGGTCTATCACTTTCTGGTTCCTTCACGTTGCAAGGCTTGTTTCCACGTGGGACGTGGGGCGGGGGCGGAGCTTACCCTTGGCGGGGCCGGCGGAGTGCTGTGTGGGGGCTGCGTTGGGGGCGTAACGCGAGGGCGGTGAGCCGGACCGCGCCGTCGGAAACGTGCGCAGGTTCTCCGCCCAGTCCTTGCTCCTGCGTCCGGGACAGACAGACACGTTAGACACGTTGCGAAGTCGTTGCAACGATAGCTATGCTATTTTTTAAATTTGTTTAATTTTTTTACTAAAACAGATTTGTACATTTGCATGTCAGCATCTAAGAGTTTTATTACACTTCCCGTTTACCTTCATATACCGTATACCTTCATATACCGTTTACCTTCATAAACCGTATCGTATACCTTCGTATACTTCTCTAGCATTCACTTCATTCAATTTGCATCCCTACCTTAGTACCCTCCACAAGTTTCATCATATCTACACTTGCTCTTAATTTTTTTCATTGCTGGAAGCCCTTTTCTAAAATTTTTACTATTCTCATTCCTTTCAAACTCATGCCCATTATTCCCAACAAACCTTGCTCTTTCCAATCCACCTCTTAATTCCCTCAACACCAATTGCCCACTTATTATTGCCTTAGTTATAAACATAGTTAATTAATCAACTCCTTACGGAGATGGCTGTCAGTGATCTTGACAATCTTTACAATCTCTAGGCATCTTTGAACAACGACAAGAGATTACTTTACGAAGTAAATGACGCCCATAGTTTTTGATAAGGTCTCTCCCAGTACAGGTACCCAACAAAAGTGAAAGCCGACTCGCCAAGAGAAAGCGTTAGCGGCGTCGACTCACCCGTTGAAGGCGGGCAGCGTCGGCGGCGGGTACATCTGCTGCTGCTGGGCGACGTTCGACGCGGCGGCGTTCGACGCGGCGGGCGCGACGCCGGCGGCGGCGAACTTGGACCGCGGGATGCCGAGTCCGAACGCGTTCATGTGGTTGGGCGCGCCGAAGCCGGGCGGCGGGAGGCGCGGCCGCGACGACGGGCCCAGTCCCAGGCCGTCGAGGAGGCGGGAGCAGCCCGACGCCGGCCTGTCGGGGAAACATGCGCCCGTTACTCGTGTGGCGGGAAAGATTTCACGAGACGGAGTTTATATTCGGGGAAGATTTATTATGGGGCACTCGGAGCACTCCTTTGAAAATGTAATCGAAATCTGTCGTCCAAACAACTCGACCTGATTTCGATTACATTTTCAGCAGTGTGCTTCAATTGCTGCAAAATTAATATTACCCATATAAAAATTTCTTCCCATCAAATCTTTACCAAAAACAAACTGCCATAAAACATTCATTTGATGCTCATTTGTAGTGCTAGTTCTGGTGGTGGGGATTACAAATGGGCTGTGGTTGTGGTTGTGCTGTGTCTAGCAACACTTGCCTGTGGTTGTTTTGTGTCTGCTGCTGCTGCTGGTGCAGGTGTTGCTGCTGTTGCTGTTGGCCTGCCAACACCGTCTGCCCGCCGAACCCCGCCATCAGCTTGCTGCCGCCAAACGACGGCGTCTGGAACTGCCCGCCGCCACCGCCGCCGCCGCCGCCGTGGTAGAACCTGAGGAGTCGGCAGCGCAAGGTGACGACACGGCACGCAACTACGGCTTCGCGAACGATCATTTGCATGATTGCATCGCGTCGTGGATTATTCCGATTGAAGATGAAGATGAAGCATGGGGAGAAAAAGGCAAAGCTCCTCTGTATTCGATGCGCCAAAATATATTACGCTAACTTTTATCGGTTTATTGTAATGGGATAGTGAAATAACAATTAATTTTGAATTTTGAGGCGAATAGAATGATAAAAACCTATATTACAAGGATTACACAGAAAACTTTTTGCAAAATTTGCTTCAAATACCTACTCATGTCTTGTGTTCAAAATTTACTAGGTCCATTGGAAATTTCGTGAAGACCGGTTTCACTTCCACATCAACCGTTTTAGTGGGAAAAAACTGCAAAAATGTTCAGACTTGCCGTTGTCAAGAAAAGTGCCAAACATAACGCAGAAAAAATTTCACACAGTCTCTTAGTCTACAGGGACAACATATTTGGAAACTCTCGGCAAATTCTACTCAGAAGCTTGGCCTCTGGAGTGAGAAACGTGATGCTGCCTCGATATAGTAATTCCGGCGCACGACAATTTACTATAACACTTTCGGTACCGCGGCGAAAGCAGACGTAACCCCAACGCAAACGCTTCTCACCTGCCGCCAGCCTCCTTCTCCATCATCTCGGCCAGCGCCTTCTGCGTCTCGTGGAAGAGATCAAAGCCCCAGTCGTCGGTCGCGCCGTGCTGCTCGGAGACGGCGCTGGGGGCGGGGGCGGCCGGAGAGTCAGGCCCGCGGTGGAAGCCGGCGAACGCCGCCGCCGTCGTTGTCGGGGGCGGATCCTCGCGGTACTCGGCGTACGAACGCGGCAACGGGTCGTACCTGGCGAGTTGGGGCAGGCAGTCAGGACTTTGTCTATCTCATGGTAATTGATTGACAAGCAAGCAACAAGCAAGCAAGCAAGCAAGCAAGCATGCAAGCAAGCAAGCAAGCAAGCAAGCAAGCAAGCAAGCAAGCAAGCAAGCAAGCAAGCAAGCAAGCAAGCAAGCAAGCAAGCAAGCAAGCAAGCAAGCAAGCAAGCAAGCAAGCAAGCAAGCAAGCAACAAGCAAGCAAGCAAGCAAGCAAGCAAGCATGCAAGCAAGCAAGCAAGCAAGCAAGCAAGCAAGCAAGCAAGCAAGCAAGCAGCAAGCAAGCAAGCAAGCAAGCAAGCAAGCAAGCAGCAAGCAGCAAGCAGCAAGCAGCAAGCAAGCAATCAAGCAAGCAAGCAAACAAGCAAGCAAGCAAGCAGCAAGCAAGCAAGCAAGCAAGCAAGCAAGCAAGCAAGCAAGCAAGCCAGCAAGCTAAAAAGCTTTCATCGATACCCTTTAAACACACAACTGCTTAAAAGTGTCAGATTTCTATTCTTATTCTTAACAAGTTGCAAGCGCTGACAATTTCGCCACCTAAACGATGTTGTTGGTGAGATGCCTGGTGAGATGTTTGCTGGCAGAGTGTCCTGCATTCTACAGCCTGGTGAGATGTTTGCTGGCAGAGTGTCCTGCATTCTACAGCCTGGTGAGATGTTTGCTGGCAGAGTGTCCTGCATTCTACAGCCTGGTGAGATGTTTGCTGGCAGAGTGTCCTGCATCCTACAGCCTGGTGAGATGTTTGCTGGCAGAGTGTCCTGCATCCTACAGCCTGGTGGGATGTTTGCTGGCAGAGTGTCCAGCATCCTACAGCCTGGTGAGATGTTTGCTGGCAGAGTGTCCAGCATCCTACAGCCTGCTGGGATGTTTGCTGGCAGAGTGTCCTGCATCCTACAGCCTGGTGAGATGTTTGCTGGCAGAGTGTCCAGCATCCTACAGCAGTAGGATAGGCTTGTGGGCTTGTAGCAAGTACCTGGGATTGTAGTCCATGTGAACGTTGCTCGGTGGAAAGTCTGGCCGCTGTGTGAACGCAGGCTCCGGGCTGCCGAAGTCGCGTTGAGTGTGATAGTCGGAGAAGAACTTGGAGGCCGCCGGCCCCCCGCCGCCCCCGTTCGACACTGGCGAGAACCGTTGTCTACCCGACAATACAATGCGTGCGTTAGCGAATCCCTCATGGCACACTAAACATTATCGGGTGTGTGATTGCTGCGAATCATCACAAGATTTAGTGCCTTCTATGTTCATTTATTGTCCTGTTTCTATCTCCATAGAGCCACGTTATAATCGGGGTAAGTCGAGTTGTTGGCTTGTGATTGCAGCATAGCGTCATTAGATTCACCACCTTCTATGTTCATTCATAGTCCTGTTTCTATCTCCATGGAGCCACGTTATAATCGGGGTTAGTCGAGTTGTTGGCGTGTGATTGCAGCATAGCGTCACTAGATTCACCGCCTTCTATGTTCATTCATAGTCCTGTTTCTATCTCCATGGAGCCACATTATGAAGAAAGCTATCTAATTTACCGACCACTTATCGTGTATCAACTCTACTTATTTAACCAAGGAAGACAGGGAAATCACAAGCCAACTGGCTTTTCTTAGCGGGTGTCTGACCGCGTCACGTTGCTTGAATGGAATCGGTGTATTGACTCTGCTTATTTAACCAAGGAAGACAGGGAAATCACAAGCCAACTGGCTTTTCTTAGCGGGTGTCTGACCGCGTCACGTTGCTTGAATGGAATCGGTGTATCGACTCTGCTCATTCAACCAAGGAAGACAAGGAAACCACTAGCACTTCGAGAGCAAAATGTCGATTGCCAACCGATCAATCATGGCCGTCTGTAAAAAACGGACCGTTGACCCACCTGTAGTGCGCGTGTGCCGGCAGGTGGGCGGCGCCGTGCCCGCCGGGGAAGTGGAAGTGGTGGGCGCCGTCGAACGGGACGGCCCCGCTGCCACCTGCCGCCGCCGGGGGCGGGTGGCGGGCGGCGGCGGGCGGCGACGGGGGCCGCGCGACGAACCCGAACGCTGCCTGCCAGTCCTCCGTCGGGTGGACCGTCGGCATCAGCGAGTCGGGCATGTGTGGCGCCGACAGCCCATTGGCCGTCCACTCGATGCCTGCGACAGAGAAGAAACGTCAAACGTCGCGTCTGGCCGTAGGGCAGGGGACTCTGGGAGGGACGCAGCCCTTGTTATAGCTAATACCTAGCTAACTAGCTAATAACTTTCCTGCATGCAGAGTTTTCTGCATTCTACAGCCTGGTGAGATGTTTGCTGGCAGAGTTTCCTGCATCCTACAGCCTGGTGAGATGTTTGCTGGCAGAGTGTCCTGCATCCTACAGCCTGGTGAGATGTTTGCTGGCAGAGTGTCCTGCATCCTACAGCCTAGTGAGATGTTTGCTGGCAGAGTGTCCTGCATCCTACAGCCTGGTGAGATGTTTGCTGGCAGAGTGTCCTGCATCCTACAGCCTGGTGAGATGTTTGCTGGCAGAGTGTCCTGCATCCTACAGCCTGGTAAGATGTTTTCTGGCAGAGTGTCCTGCATCCTACAGCCTGGTGAGATGTTTGCTGGCAGAGTGTCCTGCATCCTACAGCCTGGTGAGATGTTTCCTGGCTGAGTGTCCTGCATCCTACAGCCTGGTGAGATGTTTGCTGGCAGAGTGTCCTGCATCCTACAGCCTGGTAAGATGTTTTCTGGCAGAGTGTCCTGCATCCTACAGCCTGGTGAAATGTTTTCTGGCAGAGTGTCCTGCATCCTACAGCCTGGTGAGATGCTTGCTGGCAGTGTGCTGCATCCTTCAGCCTGGTGAGATGTCTAAACGGGAAATGTCGGCAGCTCGTCGCGCGTCCAACGTACCCGAGCCCAGCGCCGTGCTCGCCAGCTTCGTGAAGCTGTTCGCCGAGAAGAACGAGTTGTTGTCGGGCTCGAAGAGGGCGGTGCCGATGCGCGGGGGCGGGGCCTGGGGGGGCGCCAGGCCGCACGATTCGTCGCTTGAGTCCGTAGAGTCCGTCGAGCGGGCGTCCAATGAGGAGGCGGCGTCGTCGTCGCAAGACTCCGGCTCCGGCTCCGGCTCGGACAGCTCCGCCAAGAGCTCTTTTGACTTCCTGCCGGGCGAGATCGAGGGATTATTGGTGTTTAACGACGCACTGTTTTGACAGCTGGCACCGTAGCGCTGGTCTATAATGAAAGGGTGATGATGAACCTAACCTATAGCCTAGAAGGGAGGAGGGGAAATCCGGTGCCGGCACGTAGCCTACTCCTGTCGAAAAGCACCGAGGGAACCACCGGCTTTACGTCCCTTCCGAAGGACGGTACAACTCGAACAACAGGATTCCTCCGCTAATCCGTGCTGTCGAGAGGTTGACAAGCAAGGCGAGTGAAGTTGTCGTACTAACTTCAAACCCTCCGACATCTCTTCTGGACAGAACTGATCATGAGCATGAATCATTATAGTCACCCATCAAATATCTTACTCAGCGCGATGTTGGTTAAAACATAATATTTACTTAATTTTAACTCAAGTTTAAGAAAAGTTTTACCAAAATTTGATCAAAGTTCCAAGCAGCGTAGAAATCACTCACCCTCTGTGCTGTTCAGGTGATGTGTGTCTCTTCTTCGCGTTGCCGCCTTTTGTGCAGTTCTGTTTCCGTCCGTTCTCGCCCTTCCCGCCCGTGTTGTTGCCGTTCGTAACCGCTGTGCCGTTCGCGCCGCCTGCCGCAGACAAAAACATTGTCAGAACGGACAAAATGCCGAACGCGCAGGCTAAACCGACATCAGACCGAAACATTGGCAATACAGGGAACAATATCTTGATATTTATTATTAGAAACGTAATATCAAAGCCAGAATTTTAACGACGATCATATGATTGATTAATGGAGTCGAAACCTTGTACAGTTTTCATATTACAGACTGCTGTACGAGGGTTTGAAGAACAACGTCACCATGTAACGTCGGCAGCAACGCAAACCCACCGTTCCCCGTTGCTCCGTTGGTGCCGGGCTGTAACGACGGCCACGCTTCCTTGCCGACGCCGGCCTGTGATTGGCTGGCGGCGGCGGCGGCGGCGGCGGCGGCGGCAGCAACGGCGACGGCGCCCGCCGAGGGGGAGGCGGCCACGGCGGGCGGCGAGGGCGTCGGCTTGCGCGGCGCCCCGCCCCCGCTGGCGCTGATCAACGCGTCGTGCAGCTTCTTCTCGTACTCCTGGTGCTTGCCCTGCTGCATCTCCTCCTTCGTGAAGCTCGCTTCCGTGTCACCTGGAAAGCAAAGCGCCCGGTCGTTAGTGGAGGTCGTGAAATATGGGCGTTGCTGGCGGGATACCTCGCTCGACGCAGGACACTCTGCCAGCAAACATCTCACCAGGCTGTAGGATGCAGGACACTGCCAGCAAACATCTCACCAGGCTGTAGGATGCAGGACACTATAAAAATAGCATTGTTGAGCTGCTTTATAGTCCTGTTTCTATCTCCATGGAGCCACGTTATAATCGGGGTTAGTCGAGTTGTTGGCGTGTGATTGCAGCATAGCGTCACTAGATTCACCGGCTTCTATGTTCATTCATAGTCCTGTTTCTATCTCCATGGAGCCACGTTATAATCGGGGTTAGTCGAGTTGTTGGTGTGTGATTGCAGCATAGCGTCACTAGATTCACCGGCTTCTATGTTCATTCATAGTCCTGTTTCTATCTCCATGGAGCCACGTTATAATCGGGGTTAGTCGAGTTGTTGGCGTGTGATTGCAGCATAGCGTCACTAGATTCACCACCTTCTATGTTCATTCATAGTCCTGTTTATATCTTCATGGAGCCACGTTATAATCGGGGTTAGTCGAGTTGTTGGCGTGTGATTGCAGCGTGGCGTCACTACATTCACCGCCTTCTATGTTCATTCATAGTCCTGTTTCTATCTCCATGGAGCCACGTTATAATCGGGGTTAGTCGAGTTGTTGGAGTGTGATTGCAGCATAGCGTCACTAGATTCACCGGCTTCTATGTTCATTTATAGTCCTGTTTCTATCTCCATGGAGCCACGTTATAATCGGGGTTAGTCGAGTTGTTGGAGTGTGATTGCAGCATATGGTCACTAAATTCATTCATTTCATTTCATTTCATTGCCTTCATTTTTATTTATAGTTCTGTTTCTATCTCCATGGAGCCCAACAACTCAAATAAAGACATAATATCCATGTAAATGTCAGTTGTCCGTGTAGTACAATAGGTAATGCTAAGCCCCGGCAAGGTAAAAGATCCAGGTTCGACAATGTGGCGAGCATGCAGCGAATTTGATCAGTATGTTTCGATTTCCCACCGGGGCTCACCTTGCTCATGTAGGTACATGCAGTCGGGCTTTGGACACGACTGGTTTTTCATGAAGTGCGAGCAGTATTTCGTTGTCCCCAGCGAGCTTTTCACCGACCGTCCGTCCACCGATATATTGTTCACCGCCTGGCAGACAGACAGAAAGGCAGAGAAAGCGTTAGCGATCGGCATCGGCAGTCAATTAAGCAGAATTAGAAGCAGAAGAAGTTATTAAATAGGGGGCCAGGGAACAGGATGCAGGTTGAAGAATTCAGGGAGGAGTTGAGGGCACAGACCAGGGCCCAGGGCCCAGGGTGCAGGGAATAGGATGCAGGGCATAGGATGCAAAAGGGTGCAGGCTCACCTGGATGGCGCGCAGAGCGTCGTCCCCGCGCTGGTACGTCACGTAGGCGCTGGCGCTGGGACCCTGCGTTCCGGCGTACGACGTGCACTGGTTTATCACCACCTTGTGGATCTTGCCGAACTTGCCGAAGTACTCGTGCTTCTTTAGGACCTGTGCAAGAGCGAGAGATTGCGCATTAGGTCATGACTGGACGGCAAGCTGCTGCCGCCTGCTTTGTTGAGGGGTTGAACACCGATTCCATTCAAACAACGTGACGCGGTCAGACACTCGCTAAGAAAAGCCAGTTGGCTTGTGATTTCCATGTCTTCCTTGGTTAAATAGGCAGAGTCAATACACCGATTCCATTCAAGCAACGTGACGCGGTCAGACACCCGCTAAGAAAAGCCAGTTGGCTTGTGATTTCCCTGTCTTCATTGGTTAAATAAGCAGAGTCAATACACCGATTCCATTCAAGCAACGTGACGCGGTCAGACACCCGCTAAGAAAAGCCAGTTGGCTTGTGATTTCCCTGTCTTCCTTGGTTGAATAAGCAGAGTCAATACACCGATTCCATTCAAGCAACGTGACGCGGTCAGACACACTTTAAGAAAAGCCAGTTGGCTTGTGAGTTCCCCGTCTTCCTTGGTTAAATAATCAGAGTCAATACACCAAATCCATGATCCATGATTTTGAATCAACGAATCCCAGGATCAACATTAACATTGGAAAAACGTTACATTCAAACGAAGGAACTATGAATCCGCGGAACGCTGATCGGCAGAACGTTGAATCGCGGAAACGGCCGACGTTGAAACTCACCTCCGAGTCGGCCAGCCGCATCGGCAGCCCGACGACAAACACGAGGTTCCGCTGGACGACCCGCACGTTGGCCAGGTGCTTCCTGTTCTCCGTCACCTTCTGCTTGCGCTGCTGGTCCTGAAACAACAGCCCCAGCGTTACGTAGCCGCCGCATTCACAACGCTGCTAGCAACGTTCCCAGTCTGTCCCGTCTTTGCAGGACTCCGTGCACAGCAAAGAACCAAATCCGTCTTAACCATTGAATCAATGGTTGCATCCCTTGAAATCGTTAACAATCGTGAACTTTGCAGATGATAGTGGAGCAGCGATAGTTCGGTCATGATTACAAGGGATGCAACCCTTCCAATTACTTGACTTTGCATGTCCCGAGAAGACCTCAGCTACTAACCGATTTCACACATTTTTAACGCAGGCGTTTAATACATTATCTTTTTGAAGGGGTTAGAGATGGGATAGACCTCAGAAAGTTTCTTTTAAAAACAAATGCTTTTTTGTGGTTTTCATATCAATTATTTTTGATATATTTACAGTTTATATGGTTTTGTTTAGCTTCTGTTTAGCAAATGCACCAACAATCCATAAGCTTTATTGGCCCAAATGCCTTATGTTCAATCTCATTCTTAAATTTTTATTTTAAAATAAGTTATTTTGAAAGATTCTAGGGCTCTGGATTGTTACGAATTATTATATACCTGTAGTGTCAATTAGCTCTGCCTTTCCTTAGTGGGTTCATGATTTAATTTCTCTCATAATGGAAAAGGTATTTTGTTAAAAATTTTAATTGATTTCAAAGTGGCACTAAGAAAATTCAATGTTTTAGTGGCCGAATATAAATAAGACCAGCTACAAATGCATTCTAAATGATGTCGATCAAGTTTGTCTTCACCCACCAAAGTTGATTGACCCACATTCAAATATTCTACTGGCAGGAAATCAATAAAAGGAAGCATGATATTGTCCAAGGTGGGAGTTACAGGTAGCAAACAGCTGTGGCATCGTGACAAAATATCTCTTACTAATTCAGAAGAATGGCATCAAGTATGTGTTTGAGGAAAGAGGAAATCAATAGCCAGCTACTTAATATTAGATATTATGAAACGTTTACTCGACAAATAGCGGTATTCATTTCGGTTGTGGATACAACTTTCGTGTGGATGTTTACTTTTGCGTTATGAATGTTTACTGCGTATGCGGCAGATTTGCTGCCTAGTTTTCCTGCATCGATTGCAAGCTCGACTAACTAGTTTCTATCTTAAAAACTTTGTCTTCAACCAATCTTAGCACCGAGTTAAAACCTCCAAGTTAACAGCCAGATTTCAGGCGATATCATTAAAAAAGCACGGATAACTGCTTTATAACGTTTATATTTGGTAGCTTAGCTATCATATGGACCTATTCCACTCAGAGAAAAATGACGTCGGATACCCACTGGACGTACAACCAGTTTGGGAAAAAATATTAATTATCTCTGCTAAATAACAAAGGAAGACAGGGAAATCACAACCCGAATTGCTCTGCCTGGCTTTAGCGAGTGGGTATCATGACGTCATTTTGATAGATTTTTGATTGAATGGAATACGTGTATCAATAACAACTGAATTTTTCTTCTGAAATGTCTTTGTTTATCTGTGTCTAATAACAACAAATTGAAACAAGCAAGCAGCTGAGATTAACTAAATAAATTTGGCTGTTTTATTATCTTAGTTGGCAGACTGGCTATCATGTTTACAAGATTAATAATGTCATTGAACCACTTTACCAAATGATTACATAATTGGACATCTATATGGAGATTAAAGTTGTTGATCTAGGTATACTAATTAGTAATAAAAAACATAGGCTGATCAAGAATATAGAAGTTTGTGCAGTGATGCAATAAAGATTCATTTGGTATTGCATTGTTTCCTGAAGAATTCAAGGGCACGGGTTTGAGAAATGTCCAAGTTATAATCACGGTATTGCAATGCAAAATCTTGATCCAACATGCCAAGAGACAAATTGATCTGACGGATTTGGGAAACGTTTCAGCAACCAAAATTATATCTTGGTTTGAGTGATAGGCATTAGGTAGTATATATATCTTTGCAGGACATATGGCCATGTAATAAGCTGATGTATAGTCAAGATTTGGTGATCGAAAAGTGATACCTAACCAATAATCTTTGAAATATGTAAATAAATATTATACTTCCAGGCAATTTTTAGTCTTTCATTGCAAATGTATTCATAGAGAATTACAAGAAAATCTGCTCGGTATGTAAAAAATATCTTTCTCTCTGTTCAGTACTGCAGTTATAATTATAAATTTATAATTGCACTTCTTGCAATATTTAAGTGCTGCTGAATAGCAAATTACAGCCAAGATCATTAACATTTTTAAACAAAAAGTGTTAATTCCCAGTGAAATCACTCCACTTTTGTGGTTAAGTACCTCAACTCAACTTACTTTCTCACTTAGCTGGCATCCAACTCACTTGACGCAATCACACACCAAAAACACGACTAACCCCGATCATGACGTTGGGTCCGTTGCTTTACTAATGTCCAAATCAAACCTGACACTGAAGGTGCAAACGTCCTCCAACGGGTATTCTGTTCCCAATAATAAATATCTACCGAGATTCTCAGTTAGGTTCCGACGTAACCTGCACCGCGACCGTGTTCGAACGCCATAAAAAGTAGGTGAAAGTGAAAGTACCGCCACACATCTCAACAGGCTGGAGAATGCAGGAAACTCTACCAAAATGGCATTGTTGAGCTGGCTACAGAATCGTCAGCGCCGCCTAGGAGGCTTGGTTAGGAATTTAACCGCCTCATCTAGGTACAACTTTTCAGGACCAGAAGTCATTCAAATCAGAGCAGAATCGCAAACTTCACAACCATCTTTCCATGGCTCTGAAACACTCCGCCAAACCAACTTAATAAAACGTTGCTTGCGTCATCTTGCGTAATATCGAGAGGGCTTTGTTTGTTACTATTGCCCAATCTCAACTGTCAACTGACAGTCGACTTATAAAAGAGTAGTAGTTTAAATTTAAACCTATACGCAAATGCTCGTTCCATGTACCGTAGACATTCCAATTCCTAATTATGGAATTGATATTTTGTCACTAATAATCTATAAAAGAGTATCTTTGGAGGCTTCAACTGCAACCCTGTTCGCCTGCGCTTGTCATTTTGCCGAGAGTATCCTGAACACCGCCTAGTTCAAGATGCTACAAGATAGAGGCAAGATCGTCGGCATCATCCACGTTACCTTGTGTCTTTTTTCCGCTTTTAACTTGGCTACTTCTTCCTGTGAGAGCGGCTTGAAGTCGGCCGGATTTTCCGGGTAGCCTTTCCGACACGCAGGACACAGGCCGTTCTCGTCTGTGCGGATCCGGTGCCAGCAGAACCGGCAGATCTGGAAAACGAGCGGAGGACCGTTATCGACGGCTCAGGCTGCGTTGGAATCGGGAGAATTGGCAGAGAATTGAATCCGATTCTGTAGTTTTAGGGTTTGTTTGATTGAAATTTTGTACTGCACTACGTGTTCCAGGCTTGATTAATAGAACACTTGCGCAGTTGAAGATGGATTATTGGATTTGGAAGAAAAAGCAGAAAATTTCATCCAATTCACCTGGCAGTTAAAAGTACCTGACAAAAAATCCCATTGCGCCAAAATCGTAAGTCTTTTGATAACATTGGATGGTTTACGCGGAGAAAGTAAGAGATCACCAGAATTTCTGATCAATTTTCATTGTCAATAACATATAACTAATATCAAACTGTGTTCACAATTGTCGGTTACCTACATCAATGGTCTAATAGCTAGGCTGTGTCTTAAGCATACAAGAAGTGCATTTTTTGCTGGTTGCTTTTCGAATTCAACTAGGCACGCTAGTCGGTCAGTTATGCTGCATGAATTCCTTTCTTTGTCACTTTCATAACGTCAACTTTTCGAGAACAAAGGCAAGTCGCGTCAAATAACCAACAATCACTAATATTAAGGATCAAAACTTGGGTATCCATGGACCATGCATTAAGAAACTATGCACCCAGTGGCTTTCAATCATCGACTTTGCAAATGTTCAGTTTGTCCGTTTCGCAACGAAAGCAAAGTCGGCAAAGTCTTAAACGCGACATACCTGATAACCGCACGTGCACGGGAAGAAGTTTAGATCGTCGACCTCCAGCGGTTCCATGCATAGTGGACACTCCACCTGCTCCTCGCCACTCTGATTCAAGACGGACATCTCGACTCTCGGCCTGGAATAACGGACGTAGGTTAGAAACGGACGGAAAGCTGCCGCGATCGAAGAACAACATGTCATACTGGACACGTTACGAATCGCACAGACCTTCGTGTACGATGTTTCTGTAAACCGCGGCCCATTTTATGAAGCGTTTAGGCTGGCTGGATTTCCAACGGATGCGTTCGAGTGAATACGGAACACTTGGAGCTGTCAGTCCAGCATACGGTGAAATAAACAAATTTTATGCCTGCTTTTGTGTTCCACTATCATTCCAATTAGCGTTTACAATAAACCTATTGTTTGCAAGATAATGTGATTGTTTTCTTTGTATTTTTTATCAGTGAACTCACTGTACGAAATAAACCGTAATGAGTAAGCCTAATCTTGCCCCAGGCTAGAGAGCCTAGTATCTGATAAAGATTAAAAAACACGAGAATCGTAGTGTAAATGTCAGAAAGAGCTTTTGACAGGTCCTAGCTTGTGGCACTGATCGCTGGGCAATACACCATTGTCCTATTTTAGGTCATTTGGTCGAAAAGAATGAATATTTTATCATTGTAATATATTTGCCAGATTGGATGTAATATGCTGTCAAACTGCCATGTTGCTTATTTTCAACTGGATCTTTACTCGAGAGATACTTCCGCTTTCGAACTACGCCCAGAATATTTAATAAATTGATATTTATTTATAATCAGAAGAAAAATTAGCAAGATTTTTGAGACAAGATACGAATCGGTATTCGACTAATCTACAAATATGCCAGTTACCTAGATTTTTTTCGTGTGTCCAATTGTGTCGTCCTCAAACCGAATAAGAACTTGGCCAGATATTTTAGATAAATTAATCGAAGTTATTGTGGGCTTCGTGGATATACAATCGAATATATTTTGGAATGTCAGGAATGAGTAGGTGTCGCCAGGAATCTGGGCACAATTGTTAAAAAACGCCAGAATAGTAAACCGACTTACGTTTAACTTTTACTCGCAGTAACTACCAGGAAATTTATGCTTGACGAAAAACAGTTATTCGCGCAGCTGTTTGACGCAGGATGATGAGTCAAATGAATCACTTTTCACACCGAGTATTGCAACTAATAAATAAACAATTATGAGAAATTCGATACAATTTTGTCAAATACTACAAATACCAAACAAAGCTACTTAATTGCAAAGCTCCGACATTTCTTATAATTGACTTTTAATGCAAATGTCACAAAGACAGATGACTGAACCAGCACTAGCGACTCTAGTAGCGAACGTTGAAACCTAGTAAGATATTTACGACAGCCTCATTCGTCAGTGACTGCATCACATTCTAATGTTATTTCCACAATGAGACATGAAAAATTAAAGAAATATACATTATTTGACTAGACCACAAAAGAAAATTCCGAAATTTCCCTTCTACAACAATTATTTGTAACATTTTTTACACGTTTCAGCTGATTTTTCTATTCTAAATTACTAAAACAAGTAGGTAGGTATTTAGAATAGCAATTTTATTTTAAAAGTACAGAAAAACTAGATTTTAACTTTAATAAAAACCTGTTAACTCCTCAATTTACTCACGAAGAGTAACAAAATGAGTAAAATATGTTTTGGTTAAGAATCCTTAATCCCTTAAATTAATTAATATATATTTTTTCGCATATTTTAAACTTAAAAGCAACTAAATCGAATCTTTGCAATTCAAATGTTTCCACAAATCAGAGATGTTGAGTATGATGCAGCTATGAGAGAAATTATTCAGTTATAGTCTAGTCTAGTAATATTCGCTAAAGGAAAAAAAGAAGTCACGCATTAAATTGATTAATAATTTCCATGGCCTACATGCAATGCAGCACTGCACACAAATGCAATCAATAAGTCCATTAACAAGTGCATGTTGCACCCAGCTAGCTGGGCATTTGATTTTCTCCGACGGTTTTCAAGTGTTCTTAACGACGATGCTGGAATTAATCAAAGGTAACAGCGGTTACGACGTCAGACATCAAATCGCAGCATTTAGAAAACATCCGAAGATCACGATGTATGTAATTATTCTATTTGTTTTGTTTCTTTATCAGATAATAACACATAGGTCTGCAGCCCTATCATTTCGACTTATATTTTGTGAATGGTTTCGGGTGCGAGTTTGAAAAGGATCGCACCTCCAAACGTAATTGATAATTGCTTATTCTTCTCAAATATTTTAGTTATAAAATTTTAAATTAATTCACTGAATTCAGTGGTAGCATGCAGCAGCACTAGCATGCAACACAATATCTTAGCAGAATGATTCAGATTTAACAGTGGAAACTTTCACAAGCAAGCTAATCAAGCGAAGCTTCATTGTAAGCAGATGAAAGATCGGACGTTAACAGCGGCAGAAGCAGATAACTTGAAAAAATGACTCCTTTAAAAACCGTGGCTATTGGTCTAGCATTCATGGAAACATTTCTATCTGTTACGGAAATCGAAACAACTTGTTTGATTTTCAGAAAATTCTATACTGTGTGTTAAGCAAATTATTTTCAAAATTTCGTCAAAATCTAGCCAATAAGGAAAATAAGAGTTAAATATAACTTTTCCAAAATATTTTCCATACACTTTCGATGTAACATCCGGTTTTCAAAGAAATCCACTTATCAAAAAACCTGTGATCCAGTTCTTATTTTTGTTTTGTTCATTATTAATATGTTTAATCACAGGGCTCACAGGCCAATACGAATTAACCGATTTTGATGAAATTTTCAAAATACATTATTTTTTTTTTAAACCTACACTCTGTTTAATTTTCGGCAAATTTCACTCATAACTTTACTTTTTAACGACGTTTAACGACGCAACGAAAAAACGTTACTGACTCTGATGCCAAACAATTTCACATTTTCCGACCAAACTTTCCAGATATGTTGAACCATATAACATGACACAAAATTTCACCATCATACATTACAAACTCCTCTAATTAACGACATTGTTCCGTTATTTTTCCAACGTTCTTCCAGTGCGTGCCTGTCGCTACACGCGATCGCGCGTGCGTGCTTCGTGCTCGTGTCCCTCGCGTTCGCGCTGCGTCACGGCGAGCACAACGGCGTCGAGTTCCGGCTCGACACTGACTTCCGGCGCTGGCGCACCGCGTTGCCAGCGCTGTCCGTGTGCCAACGCGTCGACCGATCGCAGCCCGAGGCAGAGGTACGCGGTCAAATAAGTCCCCACTATGTCACTCTAAGCTACAACCATTGTATCAAACATTGTACCATGTACCATGTATCCTATGCTACAACGGCCTCACCGAATGGTTTGCCGTGTTGGAAACACCGGTTCTCGTGAGATCACCGAAGTTAAGCAACATCGCGCTGTTGGATGGGTGACCATCATGCACATCATCAGTTCTGTTCGGGAGAGAGGTTGGCGGATGGCGGGTTTATTCTGCTGTTGACTGCAGACAAGAATGTATGATGACCGGACCTTATAACCAAGTGAGAGTTAAAACTACACCAACTTGCTCATGGAATTGCTCGAAGAATTGCTGGTGATGGTTTAAAATTCTTGTAAATTCTGCTACCGGAAATGGCAAGAGTAGATTTTTTTAAAAAAGGGTTTAGGAGGATAAAAGAGCACCCTGATTCTCCAAATTAATCATTCCAACAAAGTATCACCGCAAAGTATAGGCCTGTGGCGATCCACTACCCCGGGGGCAAGAAGAATCCAAGTACCCCAGGGGGAGTCGATTGTTGCGACAAACTTTGTTTTCAAGACTTGACTTCAAATGACGACAGCCACAAGACGTGTTTTTCCATCAATTTTACTTTTTCGATTCATTTGAATTTGAAAGTTTTGGTTTCGAACCACTCAATAAATGTTTCAACATTACGAACTCTGGTTATAATGCGACGACGCGACATTGGTGACCCCGAAGCGACAGACCTTTTTTGTCGATATGGTTTTACTCAATAATCATCGAATTTACAGTGATTTTGGTGCTATATTATCTGGCCATTGTCCCAGCACTCGAGTTTCCCGCCTTCTAAACGTTTCTTCCGGTTGCAGAGCTCGCTGTCGTGCAGAGAACTGATGCTGGAGTGTTCTTGGAACGGCAGAAAGTTCGATTGCTGCGAGGTCTTCAAGGAGCTCGCCTTGCTTGAAAGCCGGTGCTTCAGCGTCAACTCGCAGCAGACGTGAGTCTGTCTGTCTCTCTGTAGTCTGTCAGGTCTTTCGGATCGACAAATACACCACTTCTACCCAACGGTTTGGCAACGTTGGAAACACCGGTTCTCGTGAGATCACCCAAGTTAAGCAACATCGCGCTGAGTCAGGAGTTCCATTTCCAACGCACGAGACTCAATCCGTAAGGCGCTGTTTCAAAATATCGCCGCAGATCTAAGTTCAGAGAAAACGAAGGTTTACAGAAATTTTCATCCAAATCCGTTTTGGCGTTTGGCCGTTAGCGTGCGAAAAAACACAAAAATAAACAAAAATCAGAAAAAATAAAACATTCCAGATTTTGTAGCAGTTACGCTACGCTCACCAACTAACAAGTATTGCTATTTTGGCGGGAAACTGAGAAGAATTCCTCACTTTTCCAGGGCGGAGATCGTTGAGGAGACCCCGTTCGTCGTGGAGGGTTCGGACGGGGGTTCCGTGTTTCAATTCCGCTTCTCGGCCGCGGTCCAGGTTAGACGCAGCAACAGGTCAAGGACAGACTCAGAGGTCAAGGTCACGACATGCCAGACACTATTTATCCAGCCTCGTGGCTTTTCACTTCACGTTGGATAGGTGCCACTGCAAGAAGTAGTTGAAATGACCTCCACAAAGAGCAGTGGCATGAAGCGCTGAGAACAAATTGTTGGCTCAAGAAGCCACGAAGACAAACTCCGTGCGGCCGCCTCCAAGCAGCGGCCATCTTGCTGATGATTCCCTCGTTTTGCAGATCTTCATCCACGACCCTAAGGCCGTCGCCATCGCAACCAACTTCTCGGCGCCGCAGGAGTCCGAGCCCGGTGAGTGACCCTAGCCTTGACCCTAGCCCGGTGAGTGACCCTAGCCTTGACCCTAGCCCGGTGAGTGACCCTAGCCTTGACCCTAGCCCGGTGAGTGACCCTAGCCTTGACCCTAGCCCGGTGAGTGACCCTAGCCTTGACCCTAGCCCGGTGAGTGACCCTAGCCTTGACCCTAGCCCGGTGAGTGACCCTAGCCTTGACCCTAGCCCGGTGAGTGACCCTAGCCTTGACCCTAGCCCGGTGAGTGACCCTAGCCTTGACCCTAGCCCGGTGAGTGACCCTAGCCTTGACCCTAGCCCGGTGAGTGACCCTAGCCTTGACCCTAGCCCGGTGAGTGACCCTAGCCTTGACCCTAGCCCGGTGAGTGACCCTAGCCTTGACCCTAGCCCGGTGAGTGACCCTAGCCTTGAGCCTAGCCCGGTGAGTGACCCTAGCCTTGACCCTAGCCCGGTGAGTGACCCTAGCCTTGACCCTAGCCCGGTGAGTGACCCTAGCCTTGACCCTAGCCCGGTGAGTGACCCTAGCCTTGACCCTAGCCCGGTGAGTGACCCTAGCCTTGACCCTAGCCCGGTGAGTGACCCTAGCCTTGACCCTAGCCCGGTGAGTGACCCTAGCCTTGACCCTAGCCCGGTGAGTGACCCTAGCCTTGACCCTAGCCCGGTGAGTGACCCTAGCCTTGAGCCTAGCCCGGTGAGTGACCCTAGCCTTGACCCTAGCCCGGTGAGTGACCCTAGCCTTGACCCTAGCCCGGTGAGTGACCCTAGCCTTGACCCTAGCCCGGTGAGTGACCCTAGCCTTGACCCTAGCCCGGTGAGTGACCCTAGCCTTGACCCTAGCCCGGTGAGTGACCCTAGCCTTGACCCTAGCCCGGTGAGTGACCCTAGCCTTGACCCTAGCCCGGTGAGTGACCCTAGCCTTGACCCTAGCCCGGTGAGTGACCCTAGCCTTGACCCTAGCCCGGTGAGTGACCCTAGCCTTGAACCAAGCCTTGACCCTAGCCCGGTTAGTGACCCTAGCCCGGTGTTTGACCCTATGACCCTATGAGGTCATAGGGTCATATGAGGTCATATGACCCTAGGCTGTATGACACCTATGTTGTGTGACCCTAGCCCGGTGACCCTAGCCCGGTGACCCTAGCCCGGTGACCCTAGCAAGACGCATACAGAAATGCATATCTCACAGGTTAAGCTGCTTGCTATCTTCTGATGCAAGTTCACTATCAAAAACAAGGTCCCTGTAGTCTCGAGTCTGTTTCTCATTGGCTATTGGCGATCTCGGCTTGCTGCTGGCCAATCAGAAGAGCCGTACTATCGGCAACAGGTGACCGATAACGAGCAAGCCTGCCGATATAATCCGTGCGTGTTACCGACGCCAGCATCACTCTCCGTTGTGTCTCTCCCCTGCTGACGTCGCTGCTGCAATACATGGGAACGTCGCAGACTCCAGGAACTCCATGGAGTGAGTACACCTTTAATGTAATTGAGACCTTTTTCACATAGAGTACAATGACGTCAGATACCCACTGGACGTGCTACCAGTTTGTAAAAAATATTAATAATCTCTGCTAAATAACAAAGGAAGACAGGGAAATCACAACCCGAATTGCTCTGCCTGGCTTTAGCGAGTGGGTATCATGACGTCATTTTGATAGAATTTTGATTGAATGGAATCGGTGTTTTCGTAACAATAGCTTACATAAATTGACAATTCACAGAGTTTACATCTACGATTTCACATCGAAATATCGTGGAGCAGAAAGTTAGGGTAGTAAAGAAGTTCTTTTTACTGACCTCGAAAGGGCAGTCACCAGGGGTAGCTAAATCCTGGATTCATGCGCAAAGTAGATCACAAAAGTGTGGAATTATGACACGTGATATGGTTCAGAGGCAGAATTGTTCAGGTGCTTATGTTTTCAACTGCCAGATTCTCTAGTAATGACGGGATCTTCTCACAGTTGTATCGCTCTTCTGCTTGCTGAATTTGTGCTGGATTACCTATCTCTAAGGTAAACTGGGCGGATAGGCTTGCTTTGTTTAGTAGGAGATTGTTTTTTCAACTTTTCTAAAATTTTGTGTCTGGCTGTCTCCTTAGGTGGCTTTCTATCAGAAGTAGGAGCTGTAAAAACAGTAGAAGCAGAAGTAAAAGTGGTACAAGGAATTAAATTATTTGGAGCATAGCAGCTGTAATCTGGGAAACATGGACAGCATCTCAACAAACTTATCTTTGGGACGTGGTTATTTTATGTGCGACGCTGTACTTTGTTAGTCGCTGCTGGGAACATCTCACGCGTGAGATAAGAGACAGCGAGCTTATCTCTCCTCAGGACCACCTTATCATCGTTCACAAAAATATATTGCTGGCAGAGAGTTGAGGCAGATGTGGGCTGAAAATCTACTCCATGAGATGCATTAAATATTCCTTACAATCTAACGAAGCCTCACGCCTCTATCTAAGAAATCTATATCTAACTAACAATCTATATTTTGGAGAAGTTGAATAACTTCTGTCTCTGTGGACAGGAAACAAGTGCGGTGAAGAATAGACAGTTTAGACTCTGTCCACCGGAAATCAATAGCATTGCGAGTTCTCACAGTGTGTGAAGTTCGTCTAGAGAGCATTCGAACTTTTATTTGCAGACTGAAACGTTTTGAGAAAGAAAGAAAGAGAATTTAGGGGTACAGACAGCACAGCTTTGCGAAGCGTCATGAAAAGTATGAGTTACAGGACTTAGCAGTCAATACCAGTTCAAAAGCTTTGCTGAAACCTAACGGTCTCAGATTAGGAATGAACATAAGTATCAAGAAATTAAAACACTCAGCATTTTTTCCGTTCTGTCCACCAGACATAACGCTGCCCGAGCAAGAGAATCTGCTGCCGCTGCAAATGGACCTCCGCGTCACCAGGGCAACGCTGACGCTGTCGCCGGACGCTGTGAAGACCGAACCATCGTCACCGTCATCGACGCCGACCAGGCGGAAGTGTGCAGACTTGACAACCGCGCTGGGGAAGATGCCTTGTAGAGCGAGATCTGTTGTACTGAACCTGGAGAAGGAATATCGCCGCTGGGGAAGGCTTGACTTGCAGTCTGGACCGGGTGTTACGACGCGTGGACGCGATCATGATGCTTCTCAACCACATGGACAGGGCGTCGGATTGACTCAACTCAAGAAAACATCACTGTCTTGTTGAAATTGTGATTATTGTAACGTCTTTATATGACTGCTCGGTGAATCATGCTTGGTTATGTGTTTGATTTTAATTTTTTTTTTGGTACAGATTTGCATTAGTTAATACCTGTACATTATCTACGAAAATAAATTAACCTAAGTCAGATCTCATTATATTTAATCGCATTTTGCTTTCGTCTTTGTTCCCTCTTGAAAATTCCAGCCTTTTCATTTATTCCCCTCTGGTTATAATTCATTGTTGTAAATTTACTGTTCATAATTGTAATAATAATGATTGATACCCTGACTTGAAACTGTTCACTGTAAATTTCTCCCTTAATGTTTTCTGCCTCATTTCCTACTCCTCCGATACCTTCGATGTCATCCATCTCATTTTCGCGCAGTTAATTACCAATTATTTCGTGATTTGCATCAAATCATCGCTTAAAAAATATTCGAATCATGATGATTCACTTTTACATGTAAAATAAAACATTTGAATACCTTGATATATAAGCCAGGTCTATTCAAGTAACATCTGCATCACTTGCTTGCCTTGTGCCGAAGCTTGGGTATTTTATCGCTACATAGCCATGCTTCCTTATCCGACTCGCGTTAGCTAATAGCTATCAATATCTTATTAAACAAGCTCAATTTTTTCTGGCAGTAGACGTTTATTTGCTTAAATTGACACTCGAAATACTTACACCAGATATCAGAGTTAAGTAAATATTTGTTAAACGTTGTCAAATAGACACAAGTGACTAACTCCATCCAGAAGTCACGACACAAAATGAATTCAAGCGGCTGGTTTGAGTCATTCGTAAATTCAGAGAATTTAAGCCGAGACTCGTCAATAAAGTTGCAGTCACCGGTCACCCTTCTCAGTTGCTTAACCTCTTGAGAACCGACGCCGCGAAACCGTTCGGTGGCGCCTCGTTGCCAGCAACAGGCTGGCTGTTGGACAAGCAACAGGCCAGCTGCCGGTGTTCAGAGTCTGCCACATCGCCTGTCCCAGCGTTCAACTCTCCGCGTTGGAATCTGCGTGTTTCGCGGCGTCGGTTCTCAAGAGGTTAAGCAAGATCGCGGCGTGGCAGACGTCGGACGGGCGACCGTCCGTTGAAAGAGCGCAGTTCTGTGTCTGTTGAGAGGTTGCAGGGCCGAGACGCCTTCGTAGACAACTTGGATCCAGGCTGTTTGCAGCCGAGTGACAGCAACAGGCTGGCTGTTGGACAAGCAACAGGCCAGCTGCCGGTGTTCAGAGTCTGCCACATCGCCTGTCCCAGCGTTCAACTCTCCGCGCTGAATCGTGGCTTTTGATTGAAGGCCACCACACGGAGGTCGCTTTCTCGTTCCGAGAAGTGCGCGCAGCGGCCAGTGCGCAGTCGCTGCGCGCCGACCTGCGCGGCTGCGCGCTGCCCGGGGAACGCACGCTGCGCAGACATGCGCAGTACAGCGAGAGCGCGTGCCGCGCGGAGTGCGAGATTGACGCACAGCTCGAAGCGTGTGCGTGCTCGACGCATCTACGCGCGGGCGGTACGCACGACGCACTTTGTTGTTTATGTAGCTGTTGTGTTAAGATTAGGTTTAGTCGGGAAAAGATTGAGTTTGGGACTTTGGATTCAACACCCAATGTAATAGTGTTTCTGAAAATTTACGCGCTAAGATTTAAAAAACGATACGAGTCAATTAAGAAAGTAAAAAAGCTCTATAGTTAAATTTATTTGTTTACTTAAATAGAACTGTAGATTGTTAAACGAAGTGTTTCAGAGTCGATGATTGATAAAGAGAAGCGATAGGAGTTAAGTTTGGGGTAATTTTTGACCCTTTAAAGATGACCACGCTTGTATGCAGCTCATCAGGTGTAAAAATTCATAAAAATAGCTCTGACCATTAAACTATGTTATTAATAGTTCCAATGCAGTTTTTAGTAAACTATAGTCACCTAAAACTATAACCAAATATCTTACTAGGCTGTAGGATATTGAAAACACTAGGCGCAATCGATTGACTTAGCGCTAAACATTGCATCTTGCTGCTTGATTGACAGGTGGTTATTGTCAGCAACTTGTTGCAGACAAGCGTTGCGACGGCGAAGGCAGGAAGTGCGTGGCACGCACTTTACAAGATGGCCACCACCAGTGCGACGCGTGTCCCCCGGAATGCGTGACTCTGGACATCAACATCGTCAGATATTCGACCTCTCGGTACGCAATGATAAAGCAGCAAATACTCTGTCAATCTCGGTTCGTTATATCTCTACAAAAACAGTTGGAAATTAATGTGTTTGATGAAAATTATGATCAATTATGTAAAAAGCAGATAATAGATCCATTCCACTCAGAGAAAAATGACGTCAGATACCCACTGGACGTACTACCAGTTTGGATTTTTTTGAAATAACATCTGCTAAGTAACAAATGGAGATAAAATATCAGTAAATCGTCAAAATTTTGATATGAATCTTCCAACGCAGCGCCGACCAGCCGGGCTACTCGGCGAGGGTGACGCTGTTGACGCCGCCCAGGGAGCGGCTGACCATGTTCGCCCGGGCGAGCAACCTCGACGCCCTCGGTATGCCCTCGGTATGCCCTCGGTATGCCCTCGGTACACTGTCAGACACCCGCTAAGAAAAGCCAGATGGCTTGTGATTTCCCTGTCTTTCTTGGTTGAATAAGCATAGTCAATACACCGATTTCATTCAAGCAACGTGACGCGGTCAGACACCCGCTAAGAAAAGCCAGTTGGCTTGTTATTTCCCTGTCTTCCTTGGTTGAATAAGCAGAGTCAATACACCGATTCCATTCAAGCAACGTGACGCGGTCAGACACCCGCTAAGAAAAGCCAGTTGGCTTGTGATTTCCCTGTCTTCCTTGGTTGAATAAGCAGAGTCAGTACACCGATTCCATTCAAGCAACGTGACGCGGTCAGACACCCGCTAAGAAAAGCCAGTTGGCTTGTTATTTCCCTGTCTTCCTTGGTTGAATAAGCAGAGTCAATACACCGATTCCATTCAAGCAACGTGACGCGGTCAGACACCCGCTAAGAAAAGCCAGTTGGCTTGTGATTTCCCTGTCTTCCTTGGTTGAATAAGCAGAGTCAATACACCGATTCCATTCAAGCAACGTGACGCGGTCAGACACCCGCTAAGAAAAGCCAGTTGGCTTGTGATTTCCCTGTCTTCCTTGGTTGAATAAGCAGAGTCAATACACCGATTCCATTCAAGCAACGTGACGCGGTCAGACACCCGCTAAGAAAAGCCAGTCGGATGTGATTTCGACGTCTTCCTTGGTAAAATAAACAGAGACAATACAACGATTAAAATACCTTTATCATAGGTGATGGTTCTTGTCCGTAACATTATTATCTTGATATTACGTTTTTCAACAAAATAGTCTCGAAAGTGCGTTTTTAAACATTGTTCTTAAAGGCCCTCAGGAGAAGGTCCACCGTAGATACAACAAATATTATAGCATCTAGGCTGGAATCTCTCCAATGCATCTGCTGTTGTTTGCTCCAGTGGCGTTCGCTTGCTTCAGTCGGCTGTTCACCAGCGCCAGCCTTGTGTCCGCCACTGGCCAGCTTTTGCGCGTCGTGCGATTGGTTCGATGTCACCGCGCACAGATGGCGCTACTTTAAGGTTTGTTGTTTGTTATTTGTTCTTGGTTTATAAGGGATGTGTTTTGGAATCCATACCAAAAGTATTGGCAAGCTAATGTCATCGATATTTTGGTTGCATTTCTTAAATATGTTTTGTAAAGGAACAAATCACTGAGAGAAAATTTTATGTTACATATTATCAAACAATTTATTATATGTGATAATGGAATATGTAATATTTTTTGTGGTATACCGTCTTGTAAAATAAAATTAAGGTAGAACGAATCGATTTACTTGTCTATGTTCACTATAATAAAGGTTTTGCTTTTTAAAATAATGGTTATAACTTGAATTATTTTTGATATTATTTTGAGTGATAACTCGTATTTGAATGTATGTTGTAAAAATATTCACCGTCATATTCACCATAAGAATTGATGCTTAGAAGTCAAGGGAAGGGCGGCAAACCCAAACATCCCTCGTATAAGAAAACCAATAAAATTAAAAATTAAACTTAATGAGCAAAATAGATCGGATAAGAAAAAGATCGGTGTAAGCAAGTAATTATAAAATATTAAGTATTTTTTTTAAATCATTCTATCGGATTCATAGCAACCAGGACCTTCAATCTCTACCAGAATTCAAAAATGTGAGGACGATAAAATTGTTTTTCATTAAAAAAAAACTTACGTCTGTACGTGACGAGCCGGTCCAATCCGGTTCCATCCGGTTCTGTCTGGTGAAACCCGATACACCTATTCCATTCAATCAGAATTCAATCAAAGTGACGTCATGATACCCACTTGCTAAAGCCAGGCAGAGCAATTCGGGTTGTGATTTCCCTGTCTTCCTTTGTTATTTAGCAGAGATAATTAATATTTTTTCCAACCTGGTACGTCCAGTGGGTATCTGACGTCACTGTTCTCTGAGTGGAATAGGTGTATTGAAGGTGGTATCAGCTGGTATCAGGAAGAGATAACCAAGACCAAGCTGGCAGCTTAGTGATACGAGTTGGCGGCCCGAGCAGCAGCAGGAGCCGGCAACTGACTGCTGGTAATCAAGTTGTACGCGATCGACAGATCGGTGAGTTGCTTGCTAACGTTGCTGCATTACTGACTTACTGCATTACTGACTTACTGCATTACTGACTACTGAATTACTGCATTACTATATTACTGCATTACTACATTCATAGATTCACTATATATTCAGACTACACAGTCTAAACTTCTAATATTGGCTGAGAAAGATAAGGTGAATCATAAAATTCTAGAATTGGTGAGCAGCAGTTTCACGTAATAATGTTGGCGCTATGGATTATTCCAGCTTGCAGCCTGTCGTCTGATGTCACAGATTAGTAAGCTTATCAAACTATCCTGAACTAAGAAATATATCTTTATGTCTTATCTTGTTTAATCTTTTTATTGTAAACTAAAACTTTATAATCTAGTTTTGTCGGTAACTTTTGAGCCAAGCACGCTGGGACGCTGAAATTCACTCTACACACCCAACTTTTCATCCCCTACACGCGCGTCATGTCCGATTTCACCACCGACCCGCGCTTGATTGAAGTTAGTTTCTTGGTATAAATTGATCTTGTTCGTCTCTAGAAGAAAAAGTGTTCAATACAGATGGCAAAGGCCATTCAAACATTCAACGTTCTTTGCAGCGTCCGCGATGGCCTCGACACTCAACTACGACAAGATGACCGGCTTCGCGACCACCAAGGGCCCGATGTTCGAGGTCAAGATGGCGGCGCTGCTTTTCGCGCGCGGCCTCAACAGCAACCTCGACTTCCAGCTGGCGACCAACGTGGCCGGCGCCGGCGCATTCGACGACATAGTCTTCCGGTTCCGACCACCAGGTGCCACCACCTGGACCACGCTCTTTGTGCAACTAAAGCACAGGGAGACGGCTTGTCTCACAAAGGTTATGCTGACGGCTTCTAAAGGCCCCTTTTCGCTGCCAGTTTACTGTAAGTCCTACCAAACAATTAAGGCATCGATGTCGTGCCCTGAGCCTAAGACATTGTTCGACAGCTGCCTTGCCGAGAGCACGCTCGTCTTGTTAACAAACGCCCCGCCCGATGAGGACGTTGGGCCAGGCAGGGGCTTGGAGTTGGTCCCGATTGACAGACTCCTGGGCTCAGACGCTGGCAGCGTGCACAGCTTCGACCCCGAAGGCAGCAGCGATGTGGACAGCGAGGTGTTGGCAAGCCTGGCTGGTTTCCCAGACGACGACGCCAAGCACTTCATGAAGGCGTTGCGAGTGTTTAGCGGGCAGCCAGCCGAGAGCCAGCTCAACGATCTGATCAAACGCGAGCTCGGGGCGATGGAGGCTGGCGCTGCAGGGGACAGACTCGACGTCGACCGGCTGTGTGAGAGCTTCGTTGAGAGTGTTGCCGGCTGGTGGGAAGGAAGCAACAAAATCTTGGATCGGAGCAGCGACATTCTTCGCAAGGCTCGGGACAGGGTGGTTTTGGAGGCTTGCTGTGCGAAGGCGAAGGACAGCTTGCTGTTGGACGTACGCTTCACCGAGACCACCGCCTCGCCGCTGAGGAATGTCTTGGGTAGCGGCTTCCAGACGTTGTGCGTCGCGTCCAGCGAGAAGTCTTCGCGGCTGAGTTGCACCAAGATAGTGCAGGCTCTCGGTGTCTCGTCGTCGTACTTGTTGCTCGGTGCAGAAGCGTTGCTGAAGCATCGCACGGCCGTCCTCAATGAGTGCTGTCGTGGGCGGTACGAGACTGTGATACTGGTCGAGAATGCGAGCTCGCAGGGTGGAGATTTTGCCGACATTGTTAAGGAATTAGCTCAATTTGTGGCATCCACCAAGCGGCTGTTAGTTTTGACAGCAATGGCCAGTACGATGGATATAGATTTTTTAAACCCATTCAAAGATACTTTTGAGTTCTATCACCTCAAGAAAACATCTCGCATTTCGATTCTAGACTCTGAATTCTGCCTACAAGGCCACGAAGTTTCTTGGCAAAAGTTCCTGGATGGCGCAGATGAGAATCAAGTTTTCAGTGCCAATTTAGTCTTAGCTATCCTGGACAAAGGCAAGGATGAGTCCGTCGGACGTGGGTTGCCTGCCGGCATCAGTTACTACGTCCCTCGCACCTTGGAGAAGCGCGCCACGCTGAAGGCCAGCTTGTTTCGCGGCTCTCCCGACAACATGACCGTGGTCCGAGCATCGCTGACCGACGTCCAGGCCGTGCTGCGGACATGCGACCCGTCGCTTTCCCACCAACACTTCCAGGATGCTCTCACCGGAAACTACCGCCTATCGCCCCCTGCAAGCGACGACCAGGGCGACGAAGCTGTTAGTGCAGGCGAAACCTTCAACATTGGAAACTACGAGTGCTACTTCATGTTTCTTCATCCCGATTTCCTCGAAGCCAACGCTCTGAGAATTCGTCCTCGCAAGTGCGACTCGAACCCAAACCCCGAGCCTGGCTGGTTCCTCTTTATTTTTACCGGAACCAGTGAAAGTGACATCAAGAACCTGTGTAAGTTCCACGGATCGAAGCATTTACTGTGCTTCGAACATGAAAAAATTCTCTGGATGAAATCCGAGGGCCGATTGGACATAATACGCGAGCACATTGACGAGAAACAGGCTACTTCGTATGATCCTGCAGAAATGGGGGATTCAAGCGACAGGCTCGTGCTGGTTTGCGGTGAGCCCGGCATTGGGAAAACCACCCTCATGGCCCATGTCGCCGGTCAGATCAAAGCAAGCCTCCCACACTTCTGGGTCGTTCTTCTGGCGCTGAGCGACCACTCGGAGCTGTTTGCTGACGGCAAACACAACGATGCTCTTGGATTTCTTGCTGCCGCAGCCGGGATTGCAACGCCGTTAGAGTTGGCGTCGTTTCAGCACGCTATGAACGTCACAGGGAATGTGGCCATCTTTTTAGACGGGTGCGACGAGATTTCTCCGACATATTCGAGTGAGTGTTGTATCCTTCTCTCAAACATTCTCCAAACCAGGGCCAAAAAAATTTTGGCAACGTCCCGGAACACGCTGAAGATTAAACTTGAAGATCATTTAAAGTCAACTTTGGCAATGAAACTTCGAACATTTAACGAGGATGATCAGAGACTGTTCTTGCAAAAATATTGGAAGAACAAATCGACTTTGCGCCCTGAGGAGTTGGACACTTACATAACCCGCCTGATTGATAAGTCTTCTAATGCTATCAGTGATCGGGAGAAAGAATTCCTGAGTATTCCCCTTCAGTTGCTGATGCTGGCCGAAGTTCTCGAGGAGCAGGTGGCTGGATCAGCCGAGCCTGCCGAACTTCCGGAAAAGCTGGACATGCTTCACCTGTTGGAGCAGTTCGTCGAGAAGAAGCTCGGTGTTTACGTCCGAGACAAGCTGAGGGTCAAAACAACCGATGCTACCTACAACCGTCAACGTAAAATTCACAAAAATAATTTCATCAAGACGCACACCAATGCTGCTCTATTTTTACTGGTCGGCAAAGAAAATCTCAAGCAGCTACAAAAAACAAACATTTCAACTAAGGCATCGAAGTTCTTCGAGGAAATCGCAAGTTGTGAAGACAACACGGGCATCATCGACAGCATCACGGACAAAAGGCCTCGCTTCATCCATCGCGTGTTTGCCGAATATTTCGCAGCAGTTTGGTTCGCCGAACATTTCGCCGAAAACTCGCAATTCCTGGAGACCAACTTGTGTGAAGCTGACTTCAGTGGGATTCGCGTCTTCTTCGACCGGCTGCTGGCCAAAGGCTACCCGCTTCACACCTCAGTGCTAAACGAAGACCTCGACGGAGTCCAAGCGTCGCTGGATTGCGGATTCGACGTCAACGGAAGGGACCACGGAGGCCGGACGCCGCTGCATTTGACGGCAGTGCTCGGTCCCAGCAAGGACAAGAAGGAACATGCTAAGAGGTGTACAATTATGGACCTGCTCATCGACAACACAGAAGACTTCAACCTCGAAGATGATGTTCTCAAAGTGTCGCCCTTGCGACTCGCCGACTTGACCCAATCCTGGACTGCGATCGATAAGTTACTTGTTCACAACGAAGCAGAGGATGCCACACGTCAGCTCGTGAAGACTTCGGCAGACGTTAATAACCAACGCTTGTTTGAAAGCGTTTTTCTTAATGACCTGGACAAGTTGATGGAATTCTGCATAAGTCAAGGTTCCACCCTTTACACTTACCAGGATGATGCGAGCCGCGCCAGAATAGTTATGAAAATGCTACAAAATAGTTGCACACGCATGTTGGCTGCCTCCGTTGTTAAACTTCCTGACTTTGAAGGCTTCCCGTTGCACCGCGCTGCCAGCCGCGGAGACGTCGCCCTTGTGAAACGTCTCCTGCAGGACGCCGGCGTGTGGAAGCCCGAAGGCGAAGACAACGCACCACAGCGCCAGACGCATGCGCAGGTCGAAATCGATGAGACTCACAGCAGGAACAAGCGAGAAGCTGCAAGAGAGACCGACTTGATCAACTTGCTGGATAGGGCAGGAGGAACAGCCCTATCACACGCAGCTTTCCATGGGCACGCTGGCGTTGTGGCTGTTTTGATTGAACAGGGCGCTAACAAACCAAATATACATGAGGTCATAATGCGTGCAGCCGCGATGGGTCACACAGAGGTCGTAAGGATAATACTCTCTTCCTTAAACGAAATAGAGATGGTCAAGTTCTTGAAGACGTCCACAACTGTCGCATTGAACGCGTTGCATATGGCGGCTGCAGCTGGGCACATGGACGCTGTCAAACTTCTAGTTAAAACTATGAGCGAGAGCTACAGATGCAGCAGGACAGATAAACATGTAGGGTTCACCGCGTTGCATCTCGCGGCTTCCGCAGGACACCTGGGCGTTGTCAGAACTTTACTAGAAGCAGTCAGCGACACCGACAGAGCCGAGTACGTCAAGGCAGCAGATAAAAATGGCCGCACCGCCTTGCATTGGGCGGCTGTGGGAGACAACCTGGAAATTATCAGACTCCTTCTTGCATCCGTGAACGAGGCAGACAGAATCGACTGCGTCAAGGAAGTAGTTCACGACGGATACACCGCGCTGCATGCAGCGTCTGCAGCAGGACACCTGGATTATGTCGAAGCTTTACTAGAAGTTCTCGGCGAGGCAGACAGAGCCGATTATATCAAGAGAGCCGCTCGTGATGGCCGGACTGCGTTGTTTGCAGCAGCCGTAGCCGGTCACCTGGATGTTGTTAGAGCTCTAATAGACGCTCTGAGCGAGACTGAACGATCCAAGTATATCACGGCGACGGAAATAAACGGGTGCTCAGCGTTAAATGTGGCGGCCGCTGCAGGACACACGGAAATGTTCAGACTTCTACTCATAACCTTGAGCGAGACCGACAGGGCCGATTTCATCGTACATGCCGACAACGACGGGTGCAACGCACTGCATTTTGCGGCTGTAACAGGACACCTGGATGTTGTAGTTTCTCTTCTTGAAGCAGCGAACGAGACCGACAAAGCCGAGTACATTCGGACAGCAAATAATGATGGGTGCACCGCATTGCATGTGGCAGTTGCTGCCGGACATCTGAATGTTGTAAGAGCTTTATGTGAAGCTCTCAGCGAATCAGACAGAACTGAGTATATTAAAACAGTCGATAATGATGGTTGCAATGCATTGCATGCAGCATCTGCCGCAGGACACCTGGATGTTGTCAGAGCTCTGATTGAAGGTCTTCGCGAAGAAGACAGAGCAGAGTACATCAAAGCAGAATCTATTGATGGACGCACCGCATTGCATGCGGCGACTAAAGAAGGACACACAGATATCGTAAGAGCCCTAATAGAAGCTCTAGAAGACTCCTTTATTCCTGAGTACATCAATATACCTGATGCTACCGGTTGCACCGCGTTGCATGTCGGAGCTGCTCTAGGATACCCTGATGTTGTAGGATTTCTATGCGGGGCTTCGAGTGGGACTGAGAGTCTGGTGAACTCGTGCGACAAGGGTGGGAACAGCGTGGTGCATTGGGCGGCGTGGGGTGGATGTCTGGAGTCGGTGGACATTGTCGTGAAAGCGGGAGGGAGGTTGTCGGGGAGGAATCTTTCTGGGCATAATCCGTTGATGATGGCGGCGTTGGAGGGTCATGTTCTTGTGGTTGCGTGTCTGTTTGATAGCTGGGATGAAGATAAGGAAGGCATGAGCAAGCTGGACTTATTAAATATGTGTGACAATGAAGGGTTGAATGTGTTTGACTTGATGCAGCAGGCTGGCCCAGAATGTCTGGCAAGTTTGGTTTATTGTCTTAGATATGTGTTTGATCAGTTGTGATTTGTGATCATTCAGAAGCACGAATGTGCAGGTAATTTGTTTCCTGGCAGCGTGTAGCTCCGTGTAGCTCCGTGTAGCTCCGTGTAGCTCCGTGTAGCTCCGTGTAGCTCCGTGTAGCTCCGTGTAGCTCCGTGTAGCAATATAGACAATGATCATTCATTAAAGTAATATAATATAAGCCCTTGCAAGCACGTACAATCTAATAGGACCTAAAAGACTTTAAAGTATTAAATTTTTACTTTCACTTTTTCATCGATTCTACGTTGCTTGTTTTTGTTTATATTCCCAAATCACAGCAGCCCCGATTTTGCCCAAAATCGGTCAGAACCTGGTCGTTTCGTTGGCTAAGAAAATGGAACCAGAAGCTGACTTCAGCATGCCAACCAGAGTTTCCGATCAGAAATGTCCTCCTGAAAATAGTCCATACACAAAAGGTCCCCAGTCAGCGGCAAGTCTCGATCCATCCTTCACCTACCGTTTCTCCGGCCAGCGTCTCAGCGGCAGCGTCTGAAGATTGATGCGCGCGCATTGAGAGAGTGGAACTGACCATGAGGTGGCCAGTGGCCATCGAGGCCCTAATACAGGTCGTCCACTGAGCTCTTGGCTAGTCCAATTATCGTGGCACGCCTGACGTTCCTCCTCTCTGACTGGTCAAGCATTGCAAGACACATTTACAGACTTAATTGATCGATTCGCGGTCGTTCGACAGCGACAGTCGTGCCGTTGGTGTCTCCCCTGCAACCTCCGTCTCCGCGATGGCTTCTTTCTTGAGCACTCTGTCTTCAACACTGCACTTCACAGAGACTTCGCTTAAAACACAGACACGTCTTGCTTTATTAACACGGATCCTGAAACAAATAAACATAATTCATTAAAATCTAGAGTGGCACATGGATGTTGATTTGTATTTTGTAGCTATCGATAAAATCAGTGTAAAATCAACAATTATTTCCCGATCAAAATCCCTTCTACGGGTTTCCTTTACCCCCGTGCCGAGTTTCAGCCCCGTCGGACCCGCGGTCGCCGAGATAGAAAACCTCACATCAACCCAAAATCCAGCCACGATATGGAAAAGTATTTTAGTAAAGTATCTTTATCACTGAGGTATTTTTACTGAATGAAATGGGTATGGCTCTTATTTTTTAGAAGAAACATTAAGAAATAAATGTGTTCTAAATCTTGGGATGCGGTAGCTTATTGAAAACTCCCACTCAGAAAAATATGACGTCAGATACCCACTGGACGTACTACTGGTTTGTAAAAAAAAACTAATTGTTCTACGAAATAATAAAGGAAGATAAGGAAATCAAAACCCAAATTGCACTACCTGGCTTTAGCAAGCGGGTTTCAAGATGTCATTTTGATGTCATTTTGATTGAATGGAATAGGTGTATTACAATTGGCTATTCTTTATTACTCTCTTCAATTTCTATGAGCATGTTGGTATTAGCATGAAGCATTGATTAGTAGGTTTGCAAGTTGTAATGAAATTTATAGCAAATTTTTTTATGTGTTTATGGTAAATAAAATCAAAAGACAAATACTACTTAAGCAGGCAATGTATTGTTTCGATCTGTCATGATCGATAAAATCTAACCGAGACTCTTTTCAGGGCAAAAACTCGATCCTAATAGAGCAAACCCGTACATAACACGGACTTTAAGAACATCTACGAAGCACTCCATTTCACCACAAATACTATTATTGATAAAAATATCTGATAATAATAATACTCATTAAAACTATGTCTATAAGGAAATAGATGTGGGAGTAAAAACAGTAGTAGGTATAGTTGAGAAACCGGACTGAGTTAGTTTGTATATCAACTTACTGCAAGTTCTGTTAAGCTGGCAATGCTTGTTCCGAGTCCAGAGCATCATCGTAGTCACAATACAGAAAGTCGGCAACAACGGTCGCACGGTAAGCTTTTGCGAGGTGAGCTCTCACATCTGTAAATCAGAGAATACAATAGGACAAAATGAGTACCTACTTAGCTTGGTAGAATAATGTCTTGCTGAAAGTTTATTTGGTGGATAGTTTAGTTGACAACCATTTGAAAAACAAAGAAAGGAATCCCGATTCATATCAGGTAGGGCCAAGATAATGAACGTTACAAACTTGGATAGAAATCATGGATGTACGACAAAGTTAAATTTAGTTTTATTATTGAGCTACTATAGTTGATTTTGTAGATAACATATTGAAGTTGGGATGGATACCCTAACTTTGCTTGTATGTAGGACATAGTTCACATGATAAAGGAGGTAAGTTGAATTAACCTTACTTACCAAATCACATTTTGTGATCAATAATCAGGAAGAACCGAAATAAATTAGAGTTGGAGAACACATAGGTTATTTCACTGGCTTGCCTTCATATATTATGTAGTCTCAAACATTTGGTCGTTCCGGGAGAGTTAAGCAAAACACTAACAACTTTTGTAGATTATTAAAGCTTGGATTTCCATACGAGTCTAACCATGCGAGTATTGCTGACACAACGTTTTAAACGGTTTAGAAGAAAAATATATTTTAGTTAAATTGAGTGATTTAAAACCACCTCCGTCGCTACTATTTGGGTTCGAGACTATAAATTCCAAGATGGCCACCATAGTAACACGCTTGTTTACCGCTCATTGACGAGAAGGTTGATTTCCCTCCGTTCAATTTACTAGATTTCTGGATCAAAAACTTACTAAAAATGAAAATTGAAGAAGTGAAAAGCACAGCGAAAACTCAGCGCATCTCCTCGCACACTCACATCAAAGGCCTAGGTCTTGACGAGAGTGGAAATGCCATTGAAATGGCTGCTGGCTTGGTAGGCCAGGGCCTTGCACGTGAGGTGAGGTTAATTTCATCGATTTAACACCGAAAACATTGTTTGTACGCAATATTTACATTTGTGTTTCACTTTCTAGGCTGCTGGATTAATCGTAGACATGATTAGATCGAAGAAAATGGCTGGCCGTGCCATCCTCTTCGCTGGACCTCCAGGAACGGGGAAGACGGCAATAGCTCTGGCCATCGCTCAGGAATTAGGAAACAAAGTGAGTGATCAATCTTGAAAAGATAAACTGTCATAATCAGACATAAGTGCCATAATTCTAACAAGTTTTAATCTTTTTCCAGGTTCCCTTCTGCCCCATGGTCGGATCGGAAGTCTACAGTACCGAGATCAAAAAGACGGAGGTTCTTATGGAGAACTTCCGACGTGCCATCGGCCTTCGAATTAAGGAGACTAAAGAAGTCTATGAAGGGGAGGTTACCGAACTAACGCCAGTCGAGACGGAGAATCCAATGGGAGGTATGTCAAAGAAGGCCTAGTCTTGCATTAGTTCATTGTTTGGAATATACTACAGTCATATTAAAACTTGAATCTACATTGATCTACATTAAAGGGTTCATATTAATGCCCATCATCATACCATTGAACCATTGACAAGGCCAAAGTAAAGTCCACAACCGTAGCAGTGTAGCAACATTAGCAGCGCAGTGACACCGGTGTTTGCTGGCATTAGGCCAGGCACATAGTGATGCCAACTAGCAGCACAGTGACACCGGTGTCACAGCGATGCGAACAAACGCCGTAACGTGCAACCCAATCTCCGCAGGCTACGGAAAGACGGTGGCGCACGTGATAATCGGGCTGAAGACGGCAAAGGGATCGAAGCAGCTGAAGCTTGACCCGTCGATCTACGAGTCGCTGCAGAAGGAGAAGGTGGAGGTGGGCGACGTGATCTATATCGAGGCGAACAGCGGCGCCGTGAAGCGGCAGGGCCGCAGCGACACGTACGCCACTGAGTACGACCTGGAGGCGGAGGAGTACGTGCCGTTGCCGAAGGGCGACGTGCACAAGAAGAAGGAGGTGATCCAGGACGTGACGCTGCACGACCTCGACACGGCCAACGCGCAGCCCAAGGGCGGACAGGTGGGTGGGGCGGGCGGAGACGGAGTTAAACTCTGATTACTTAACGATATAGGTTTGAATCACACTTGGAGGAAAAATCTTGTTGTTAATTTGTTAAGACTTGTCTAGATATGTGCAACTTAAAACAACGTTGCTTACGTTATCTTACGTAACATTGAGGGCGCTTTGTTTCCCACTTCAACTCAATCTCAAGGGTCAACTGACAGTTGACATAGAAAAGAGTATCTTTCCTGGCAATAACTGACTTACTTAAAAAAAATTGCGCATTAATTGCAATCCTCGTCTCTCAGGACATCCTATCGATGATGGGCCAGCTGATCAAGCCGAAGAAGACGGAGATAACGGACAAGCTTCGCCGCGAGATCAACAAGATCGTGAACCGCTACATCGACCAGGGCATCGCGGAGCTCGTGCCCGGCGTGTTGTTCATTGACGAGGTTCACATGCTTGACATCGAGACGTTCACGTACTTGCACCGCGCGCTGGAGTCTGCCATTGCACCCATCGTCATCTTCGCCACCAACCGCGGCCGCACCCAGATCAGGTGCGTTTGCCGAGCGCTCCGTTTACGGGTGTTAAGTATGCTGCGGTGTTTCTGTAGAGGTACTTGCTAACCAAATGTGGAATTGATTTTAAGTATATTTGAGTTGTTGGGCTCCACGGAGATAGAAACAGGACTATGAATGAACATAGAAGCCGGTGAATCTAGTGACGCTTTGCTGCAATCACACGCCAACAACTTGACTAGCCCTGATTATAACGTGGCTCCACGGAGATAGAAACAGGACTATGAATGAACATAGAAGCCGGTGAATCTAGTGACGCTTTGCTGCAATCACACGCCAACAACTTGACTAGCCCCGATTCTAACGTGGCTCCATGGAGATAGAAACAGGACTATGAATGAACATAGAAGCTGGTGAATCTAGTGACGCTATGCTGCAATCACACGCCAACAACTCGACTAACCCCGATTATAACGTGGCTCCATGGAGATAGAAACAGGACTATGAATGAACATAGAAGCTGGTGAATCTAGTGACGCTATGCTGCAATCACATGCCAACAACTTGACTAACCCCGATTATAACGTGGCTCCATGGAGATAGAAACAGGACTATGAATGAACATAGAAGGTGGTAAATCTAGTGACGCTATGCTGCAATCACATGCCAACAACTTGACTAACCCCGATTATAACGTGGCTCCATGGAGATGGAAACAGGACTATGAATGAACATAGAAGCCGGTGAATCTAGTGACGCTATGCTGCAATCACACGCCAACAACTCGACTAACCCCGATTATAACGTGGCTCCATGGAGATAGAAACAGGACTATGAATGAACATAGAAGGTGGTGAATCTAGTGACGCTATGCAGCAATCACACGCCAAAAACTCGACTAACCCCAATTATAACGTGGCTCCATGGAGCTATAAACCAAATGAACCAAGTCTCGACTAATCCATCTCGTTGTTTCCTCGTCAGGGGCACGGACATCTGGTCTTCGCACGGCATCCCGCTGGACTTGCTGGACCGGCTGCTGATTATCCGCACGCTGCCGTACAGCAAGACAGAGATGGAGCAGATTCTGCGGCTGCGCGCGACCACCGAAGGGATCCAGGTCGACGAAGACGCGTTCGCCTCGCTCGGCGACATCGGCGAACGCACGTCACTCAGGTGGGAGGCGAGACTTGCATTGAAAGTTTGCTAGGGTTCCCTTGACTTGAAACTTAACGTTTTTAACGGTTTGAAGAATTCCACGTCCCAAACTCGAACATTTCTCGACGTATCGTCCGGCAGCCGAGGCGAGGATGTAGTGACTGATTGTTGATCCCCGCCGCCGCAGGTATATCGTGCAGCTGCTCACCCCGACCTCGCTGACGGCAAAGATCAACGGCCGGACGTCGGTGAGCGCCGCCGACGTCAAGGAGATCGCCGAACTCTTCCTGGACGCCAAGTCGTCGGCCAAGATCCTCGCCCAGCACAAGGACAAGTTCATGAAGTAGACGCCGCTGCTGCAGCAGTTTCCTAGCCAGCCCGGTCCGATCGGCGGTCCACGCAAAGCAACAGATCGCTGCAATCCGTTGCGTGCATCGCCAGTCCGTCGCGTCTGCAGCCCGTTCGTAATGCAGACGTCGACTCTGTGCCACGCAAAGCAACACAACGCTGTGCAATCCGTCGTGAGCATCGCCAGTCCGTCGCGTCGGCAGCCCGTTCGTCGTGCAGACGTGCAATCCGTCGGATACGATGTGCGGAGCTACCTCGGCCTGTGGAGCGGCTTGTGGTTGCGGTTTCGTGTCTGTCTCATTCTCTTTTCTGGGGATTTGCTGGTGGGCTGGGCAGACAAAAAAGCGGCAGTCTTGTCTTTGGGTGGTCTGATATGTACAGTGCTTCAAATTGAAGGTGTCAGTCCCATGCTGTTCTTGCTCGGGATTATTTCAAACGCGTGATGTCACTGGCGTGGGCAAGGTTTTCGTGCAAGTCCTGCTGGTGTCCTTGTTAAATATGATACCCATCAAGACAGTCTGGGAGTGTCTTCTACTCCTTGTCTGAAACTCTTGCTTCAGATTGATTGACTTTTCCTACTTGTATTAAGAAGCGCCTCCTCATCATTTACAGCCTGATAAATTTCTGTCGAGTTACCGAGCTTTAATCATCTTATTTTAAAACATGTACCGTTCTGAGGCAAGATTGGAACTTGACTATCTGAATATTTGATCTGTATAGCTATAATTTCGTTGCAAGAGATCTCTTATTCCATCTGTGTGTTTGTGAATAGGAAATGATTATTAACTAAATAAACCATTTGTATTTAAATATGTGGCATTGGCATTGTATTTTTTCCCCCTTCTATCATACTTGGCCCCTTCTGAGTTTCATGCGGCCGTCCAGGCTAGATCAGGTACGGTTTATCGAACCGTGTTTCTCACGACGAAGACAATGAAAATGAAAGCTAGAAACCAATTGTGTATTGACACCGAGTTGAAATAACGCTAGAGGTACGCTCTTATGGTACCTAAAACAGTTTTCCGGCAAAAAGGGACTGAATATAATACGAAGATATGCTAACTTGATTTTGTAATGAAAGTGATATGAAAGTATAGCAAGCTTTTTTTTCCATTAGCGAGTATTTGCAACAATTATTTGCAGCAAGTACTGCGTTAGTTAAAAATCAAAACATCCACATTAAATGTGTTAAAATTATGCTTATTCCTTACTCCAGGTAAAGTGAAAAAAATTTAATGGAGTTAAAATCATTTTCTGCGTGGCTATTTCATTTACATTTGACAAATTAATCCAGACATTTTTCCATTTAATCCTCTCTAATGCACCTATTCCATTCAATCAAAATTCTATCAAATTTGGCGTCATTGACACCCACTCGCTAAAGCCAGGTAGAGCAATTCGGGTTGTGATTTCCCTGTCTTCCTTTATTATTTAGCAGAGCTCATTGATATATTTTTTTTCCAAACTGGTAGAACTGGACTAATTTTTCTCCGAGTGGAATATATCTATTCTGAGCAATTGGCTTAAATTCGGACATTATCTCCAAAGGAAATGTCTGCAGAATAGTAAAATGAAGAATTAGTGAAAGTGGTCCAGGGGGTTGATAACGTTGTACGAAACCTTAGTACGCCAAACGCTCACTAGATGCAGTTAACGATCGTAGCTTCATCAAATTCCAACAAATCGCTTGATTTCTAATTAAAATAATCCAAGCAATTAAAAATTAACTTTTGCATCGAGTGAATGCTTGCTTCCTGCTTGGTACCCCGTGAGAATCATCTTAAAGTAGCGACTGGTTTCGCGAGCAGACGCATCACAAATCACTAGCACTCGTGGTGGCTCCAAGGAGGCAATCTGGCCTGTTGAGTCTGTTGCCACCTTACTGTTATCTTTGTGCAGTGGCAATATCGTAACCAATGAGGTTAATCCGAGGTGCGATTATTGCTAGTTGAAAACTTATACCAATACCCCGCCATGGCGACTTGAAATACAGTCGCCTACGGCAATTTTTGACAGCCCCCATGGGGGCACAAAAACAACTCAATTGTAGCGAAAGACTTTTAGGGCCTTTAGGGTGTCTTACCAGTCAGTCGTGTTTGCAGCCCGTTCGTCGTGCAGACGACGACTCTGTGCCACGCAAAGCAACACAACGCTGTGCAATCCGTCGCGTGCATCGCCAGTCCGTCGCGTCGGCAGCCCGTTCGTCGTGCAGACGTCGACTCTGTGCCACGCAAAGCAACACAACGCTGTGCAATCCGTCGTGTGCATCGCCAGTCCGTCGCGTCGGCAGCCCGTTCGTCGTGCAGACGTCGACTCTGTGCCACGCAAAGCAACACAACGCTGTGCAATCCGTCGTGCGCATCGCCAGTCCGTCGCGTCGGCAGCCCGTTCGTCGTGCAGACGTCGACTCTGTGCCACGCAAAGCAACACAACGCTGCAATCCGTCGTGTGCATCGCCAGTCCGTCGCGTCGGCAGCCCGTTCGTCGTGCAGACGTCGACTCTGTGCCACGCAAAGCAACACAACGCCGTGCAATCCGTCGTGTGCATCGCCAGTCCGTCGCGTCGGCAGCCCGTTCGTCGTGCAGACGTCGACTCTGTGCCACGCAAAGCAACACAACGCTGTGCAATCCGTCGTGCGCATCGCCAGTCCGTCGCGTCGGCAGCCCGTTCGTCGTGCAGACGTCGACTCTGTGCCACGCAAAGCAACACAACGCTGCAATCCGTCGTGTGCATCGCCAGTCCGTCGCGTCGGCAGCCCGTTCGTCGTGCAGACGTCGACTCTGTGCCACGCAAAGCAACACAACGCCGTGCAATCCGTCGTGTGCATCGCCAGTCCGTCGCGTCGGCAGCCCGTTCGTCGTGCAGACGTCGACTCTGTGCCACGCAAAGCAACACAACGCCGTGCAATCCGTCGTGTGCATCGCCAGTCCGTCGCGTCGGCAGCCCGTTCGTCGTGCTGACGTCGACTCTGTGCGCAAAGCAACACAACGCCGTGCAATCCGTCGTGTGCATCGCCAGTCCGTGGCGTCGGCAGCCCGTTCGTCGTGCAGACGTCGACTCTGTGCCACGCAAAGCAACACAACGCTGTGCAATCCGTCGTGTGCATCGCCAGTCCGTCGCGTCGGCAGCCCGTTCGTCGTGCAGACGTCGACTCTGTGCCACGCAAAGCAACACAACGCTGCAATCCGTCGCGTGCATCGCCAGTCCGTCGCGTCGGCAGCCCGTTCGTCGTGCAGACGTCGACTCTGTGCGCAAAGCAACACAACGCTGTGCAATCCGTCGTGTGCATCGCCAGTCCGTCGCGTCGGCAGCCCGTTCGTCGTGCTGACGTCGACTCTGTGCGCAAAGCAACACAACGCTGTGCAATCCGTCGTGTGCATCGCCAGTCCGTCGCGTCGGCAGCCCGTTCGTCGTGCAGACGTCGACTCTGTGCCAAGCAAAGCAACACAACGCTGCAATCCGTCGTGAGCATCGCCAGTCCGTCGCGTCGGCAGCCCGTTCGTCGTGCAGACGTCGACTCTGTGCCACGCAAAGCAACACAACGCTGCAATCCGTCGTGAGCATCGCCAGTCCGTCGCGTCGGCAGCCCGTTCGTCGTGCAGACGTCGACTCTGTGCCACGCAAAGCAACACAACGCCGTGCAATCCGTCGTGTGCATCGCCAGTCCGTCGCGTCGGCAGCCCGTTCGTCGTGCAGACGTCGACTCTGTGCCACGCAAAGCAACACAACGCTGCAATCCGTCGTGTGCATCGCCAGTCCGTCGCGTCGGCAGCCCGTTCGTCGTGCAGACGTCGACTCTGTGCCACGCAAAGCAACACAACGCTGTGCAATCCGTCGTGTGCATCGCCAGTCCGTCGCGTCGGCAGCCCGTTCGTCGTGCAGACGTCGACTCTGTGCCACGCAAAGAACACAACGCTGTGCAATCCGTCGTGTGCATCGCCAGTCCGTCGCGTCGGCAGCCCGTTCGTCGTGCAGACGTCGACTCTGTAAATTAGAAAAGTTGTTATTATGATACATTTATTCGTTCCAAATTGATTGCAAATAAATAATTAACAGATTGCTAATTACTACTTAAATGTAGCAGCTCTTTAAGCTGCTTGACACTTAAATTCCACTAGAAACATGATTTCAGGATAGGATTGACGTTGACTTGATAGAAGGGATCAAGAATTGAATGGATCGTAAGTAATAGGTAACGATAGCTGGCCGAACCGATACAAATTTCTATTGGCATTGAATATTACTATTGTTTTATGACTCTGCTATGTTTTATGACTACTTTTACTATTACTCACAACTATTATAACTGTTTTATGAAAAAGCTAAAATAAAGTCAGTTTGTTTAGTTAAACCAAAAATGAATTATGTCTCGTGAAGTATTTTCATACGAAATTTGATAATAATTTCTCATTTTCTTCTGGTCGCCTGTTATCAATGAGTTTTGATTTTGATTATAATTGGGATGGAATGAAATGAGATAATGGGATGAAAACATGAGAACATGAAAATCTTGAAATCTGCTGGAAAAATAACACAAGACAATAATTTTACTGGAACTATCCCAGACCGGGGTTCGAGTCCCTGAGTGGACGGACACACATTTCCGAGTGGAAACGAGTTCTGTGCAGTTGAAATAATTTCAAATCTCTTTTCGCCGAGCCGCATTCCGTGCAATCTTCACGATAGAAAGAGCACTCATGCAAAGAAATTCCTTGAAAGCGAAAAGCGAGCATTAAAATAAAAGTATTGGAGCAGATTAACTACACTGTGTCTCACCGCCAGTTGGCAGCTGCTACACTGTGTCTCACCGCCAGTTGGCAGCTGCTACACTGTGTCTCACCGCCAGTTGGCAGCTGCTACACTGTGTCTCACCGCCAGTTGGCAGCTGCTACACTGTGTCTCACTGCCAGTTGGCACCTGATACACTGTGTCTCACCGCCAGGTGGCAGCTGCGTCACTGTGTCTCACCGCCAGTTGGCAGCTGCTTCACTGTGTCTCACCGCCAGTTGGCACCTGATACACTGTGTCTCACCGCCAGTTGGCACCTGATACACTGTGTCTCACTGCCAGTTGGCACCTGATACACTGTGTCTCACCGCCAGGTGGCAGCTGCGTCACTGTGTCTCACCGCCAGTTGGCAGCTGCTTCACTGTGTCTCACCGCCAGTTGGCAGCTGCTTCACTGTGTCTCACCGCCAGTTGGCAGCTGCTACACTGTGTCTCACCGCCAGTTGGCAGCTGCTACACTGTGTCTCACCGCCAGTTGGCAGCTGCTACACTGTGTCTCACCGCCAGTTGGCAGCTGCTACACTGTGTCTCACCGCCAGTTGGCAGCTGCTACACTGTGTCTCACCGCCAGTTGGCAGCTGCTACACTGTGTCTCACCGCCAGTTGGCAGCTGCTTCACTGTGTCTCACCGCCAGTTGGCACCTGATACACTGTGTCTCACCGCCAGGTGGCAGCTGATACACTGTGTCTCACCGCCAGTTGGCACCTGATACACTGTGTCTCACCGCCAGTTGGCACCTGATACACTGTGTCTCACCGCCAGTTGGCACCTGATACACTGTGTCTCACCGCCAGTTGGCACCTGATACACTGTGTCTCACAGCCAGTTGGCACCTGATACACTGTGTCTCACCGCTAGTTGGCACCTGATACACTGTGTCTCAACGCCAGTTGGCACCTGATACACTGTGTCTCACCGCCAGTTGGCACCTGATACACTGTGTCTCACCGCCAGTTGGCACCTGATACACTGTGTCTCACAGCCAGTTGGCACCTGATACACTGTGTCTCACCGCCAGTTGGCACCTGATACACTGTGTCTCAACGCCAGGTTGGCGTATTTGTCAATGCCCAGTAAGGTATAATATCATTGGTTTTGCCACGAAAAGTACAAAAATCACAATGTGCTTGTAAAACGGACTCATTTCTACAGTGATCATCTCTGACAGGATGCACAAGGAGGACAAATGTATATTTTATTTCATAGGTCATAGGTCATAGGTCATAGGTCATAGGTCTCCTATAGTTCTAATCGTGTTGTGGATGAGCGTAATATTTACGCTCATCCACAACGCGATTCTATGAGTGTTCATAAAGCCCTAGAGGACGAATAAACTGAAATTTTGCATAAAAAAAACTATTTTTATAAAAGTTGTTATAGGAGTGTGCTAAAAAATACTACAGGATCTAAGTTGAGAGAAAAAAAAAAGGTATCCATCAAATTTCATGAAAATCAGTTGAGGCGTTTGGCTTGTAGAGCGCGAACAGACATAAAAAAAACAATTTCTCTCAGCAGTTTGTTTAATTGAAGATTAGCTCCGCTCGTTACGCTCACCAATAACAATGAAAAATAACAAGAAAAGCTTGTTAATGCCATCCAATTCCACATGGACGAGCATCTCAAATCTGGAACTCACAAGCGACCGTGAGACCAACTATAGCTAGAGACGCAGCCCCTCAAGGGCAACCTGTTGGTTTCAGGACAAGCGCATTTAAAATGGTTAGTAGTCAGACCACAGGTGGCCTCCGCTAGCAGCTAGAAGCTAGCAGCAAGCAGTCAGCAGCAGCAGCAGCGAGCAGTTAGCAGCGAGCAGTCTACCTTTAGCAACCGTCGGTGCTAGTCGCTCATCGTCGCGCATCTCAAAAAACCATGTGTCTTCTGTGAATGTCATCCGTCCTAGAGATGTCTTCTGGTGGCAGATAGTCGGTGCAGTGTTATCTTTGTCCAGTGCAAGTGTCGTGTGATCATGTTCGTCGTTGGTGCGTCGAACACGAGGAGACAGAGTGGTGAAATGCGGTGGATTACGTCGTTGGCGACGATTTGCGCCTTGGCGTTGATACAGGTGAGATTTAATTGGGTTTTGGTCTACGTTTATGATGTTTGTAAAGTGTTATTGGATCACATAGTGATATCGACATTATAAAATCATACACAGACATAAATTGATAGAATATATTGTGTTTAATTTCCAGTTTTATAGCGGATTGTTATATTATAAAATATCTATAAAGTTGTCAATATATTTTTTGTAACAGAATATCTGGCATTTCAATTTCATTGGCAGTGGACCTGGTAATAATCAACTAATTGGCCGTTAAGAAGTTGACTGGCCAATGAAAATCTGGGCCTAAGGGCGTTTAATTGCGTTTAAATACTCTGAAGGATAATAATTCGTTGTTTTAATGCGATTTTAGCTTTGTGTAGTTCTATAATTGACTTTTTAATAAGTACCGTTCTTAATTGCAATTCTCGAGCTAGAGGGCATGCGCCAGTGTGGTTTTTTAGTCTCATGAATTGATAAATTTCACTTTATAGACTCTGCAAAGTGTTTTTCTGTATGGCTGTGTGTACCATGACCATCGCTTTCAAGTGAGTCAGACTGAGTCACTATCGAAATTTGTCTGCCAAATTCTTATTGTGTCTGTTGCAAGACATTTTGAAGTTAGTCTATCTTGGAAATTGGTTGATAAGTCTGGCTGTAAAATTTGATGGCTTGAAAACAACTGGAAGTTTCGAGAAAGATTACAGATTTGTTAGATTGTTAGTTCATTTGCTTCAATTAAAACAAATTAAGATTTAACCGGGATTACTTGATAGTGTGTATCTAAGTAATGAAGACAACTTCGTGGTTCCTTTATAGACACATCTGCTTTCGGGTTGGCTTACATAAATCAAATAGAAAGATTGTAAAGTAAGCTATTGTGTAGTGCATTGAGGTCTCCATGTTATTCCGTACCGCCGATGACAGAGTCATCTTAAAATTCTGTCGTCGATAAACTATAAAACCCTACAAGTCTTCAAAGGTCGGTAATAACTTCAAAGAATTGACTGCGTTATGTAAAACGATGAGACATTGAACAATATTCGGTGCAAATTACTGGTTCCAAGGCAAGGAAGTTGGAAGTGAAGTAAGAAATCTATAGGTCTCGACAAGAATGAAGGTTTTCATTTGAAATAACCTCGGAAATGTTAATTTTAATGTAAAACAAGTGCAATGGCAAAGAGATTAGCATCAACACATGGTGTTAATGAATTCGGTTCAGCGTAAATAGAAACAATCTGCTTCTTTCTGGTTTAAGCTCTAAGCATCAGAATAAACTTATCGGCTGAATTTAAACCATTTCAATAAATACAAAATTGAATTGGTGTTTCAAATATGGCAGGCACTAGCCGATTATTTCGGGTAAAAAATTGTCTCAAGCAATTTTTGACCATGGAATAGCGATGTAAGGAGTGGCATTAAATGACCAAGGGCAGCATTAGCTTGAGGTGCTTCTAAATATCATCAAAAAAAGTAAATTATTCTTTGCTTTTCCGCATACGTTCAATTAATAACGAACTGATTGAAAAAAATCAGAGCAACTCATTTGTAAGAAGTAGAAAACTTGTATTTTCGATGGCATCTTCCAGCGAAAACGTTCCCAACATTTTGTTACCGATGCTGCCTTCTTTATCAAACGACTAACAGCTAGGAAAGTAATGCTTATAATCGTTACTGTCAAGTTAACAGAGGAAAATAACAAGAAAGTAAACGTACTGTTAAAAAGTTAAATAGACTCTGTTAAACTATAGAAATCCTATGCAAAACTTAACGACATTTCTGTAAGAAGTTAACATAAGAAATTCCAGTCTTTTGATAGCTTGCAGCGACTGTGAAGTGTAAAGTGCAAAGATGACAAGTTTAAACTTTCATAGACTCATCTCTTTACCTAATTTTAGCCCATTATTTTACAGAAAAACATTAAACTGGTTTATTGACCACACCAAGTCCCAAACTCAATCTTTCCCCGACGTTTCGCGAAGCTGTTCCGCCTGTTTTATCAACGGTCTGAACCCGAGTGCCAAGACATCTCTGTGAGACCAAGTTCTCAGAGAAAACTAAGAATGCTGCGTGTCTTTGGCTCAACGAAGGTGACGGAGTCACGAATAGTTCGTTGCCATGCGATCGTGATCGAGGAATTCCTACCGCCGGAGATATCCGAAAATTAAAATATGTTAATCCGTTTCAGTTTTACTGCGTTGACTCTGGTTAGAATCATGAGGCAGCGCATCAATGGCACGTGCATCCTCTAGAAGAGCTCTAATCGCAAGCGTTTTTTGTAGGATTTGGGGTATTTACATGAGCTCTAGGACCCATCTGGTAAAAAATAGTAGAATTTTGGTTGTGCAAATTTAACAGTTTGCGCATTGGCTGCTTCAGTTTTGTGTTTGATGCTTCCCTGCTACGATTGTTGTCATTACTATGTGCCTTGCCTAATGCCAGCAAACAACGGTGTCACTGCTGTTGCTAGTGTTGCCACGCTGCTACGATTGTTGGCATTACTATGTACCTTGCCTAATGCCAGCAAACACCGGTGTCACTGCTGTTGCTAGTGTTGCCACGCTGCTACGATTGTTGGCATTACTATGTGCCTTGCCTAATGCCAGCAAACACCGGTGTCACTGCTGTTGCTAGTGTTGCTACGCTGCTACGATTGTTAGCATTACTATGTGCCTTGCCTAATGCCAGCAAACACCGGTGTCACTGCTGTTGTTAGCGTTGCCACGCTGCTACGAAAGTTGGCATTACTATGTGCCTTGCCTAATGCCAGCAAACACCGGTGTCACTGCTGTTGCTAGTGTAGCCACGCTGCTACGATTGTTAGCATTACTATGTGCCTTGCCTAACGCCAGCAAACACCGGTGTCACTGCTGTTGCTAGTGTTGCCACGCTGCTACGATTGTTGGCATTACTATGTGCCTTGCCTAATGCCAGCAAACACCGGTGTCACTGCTGTTGCTAGTGTCGCCACGCTGCTACGATTGTTGGCATTACTATGTGCCTTGCCTAATGCCAGCAAACACCGGTGTCACTGCTGTTGCTAGTGTCGCCACGCTGCTACGATTGTTGGCATTACTATGTGCCTTGCCTAATGCCAGCAAACACCGGTGTCACTGCTGTTGCTAGTGTAGCCACGCTGCTACGATTGTTGGCATTACTATGTGCCTTGCCTAACGCCAGCAAACACCGGTGTCACTGCTGTTGCTAGTGTTGCCACGCTGCTACGATTGTTGGCATTACTATGTGCCTTGCCTAATGCCAGCAAACACCGGTGTCACTGCTGTTGCTAGTGTCGCCACGCTGCTACGATTGTTGGCATTATACTATGTGCCTTGCCTAATGCCAGCAAACACCGGTGTCACTGCTGTTGCTAGTGTCGCCACGCTGCTACGATTGTTGGCATTACTATGTGCCTTGCCTAATGCCAGCAAACACCGGTGTCACTGCTGTTGCTAGTGTTGCTACGCTGCTACGATTGTTGGCATTACTATGTGCCTTGCCTAATGCCAGCAAACACCGGTGTCACTGCTGTTGCTAGTGTTGCCACGCTGCTACGATTGTTGGCATTACTATGTGCCTTGCCTAATGCCAGCAAACACCGGTGTCACTGCTGTTGCTAGTGTCGCCACGCTGCTACGATTGTTGGCATTATACTATGTGCCTTGCCTAATGCCAGCAAACACCGGTGTCACTGCTGTTGCTAGTGTCGCCACGCTGCTACGATTGTTGGCATTACTATGTGCCTTGCCTAATGCCAGCAAACACCGGTGTCACTGCTGTTGCTAGTGTTGCTACTCTGCTACGATTGTTGGCATTACTATGTGCCTTGCCTAATTCCAGCAAACACCGGTGTCACTGCTGTTGCTAGTGTTGCCACGCTGCTACGATTGTTGGCATTACTATGTGCCTTGGCTAATGCCAGCAAACACCGGTGTCACTGCTGTTGCTAGTGTCGCCACGCTGCTACGATTGTTGGCATTACTATGTGCCTTGCCTATAATGCCAGCAAACACCGGTGTCACTGCTGTTGCTAGTGTTGCCACGCTGCTACGATTGTTGGCATTACTATGTGCCTTGCCTAATGCCAGCAAACACCGGTGTCACTGCTGTAGCTAGTGTTGCTACGCTGCTACGATTGTTGGCATTATAAAACACCTTGTGAAGACAAGAGCAAACACTCAGCTTTACACCTGACCAATTCGATAACATTGTCAAACCTGGCCTTATCTGCGTTACGATTGCTTTAACGACAAACACGGTCATTATCGGGCTTTTAAGCAGTAATCGTAATCTTATCCATGGAGGTTTGAAGCTACTTAGAGCCCACTAACATTGACCTACCGAAGACACATGAGTATGACGTCTACTTCTCTGACCTTCGCCACTTCCTTTGCATGCAGACAGGCTATTTTTCTTAAGTGCAGACTGTCTTTAATGCAATGCACACCATTGAGCATCAAGATTCTAAACATATCATAACATTGCTTGTGGGTTTTTTCGTAACCAACTTACAGACTTTACCAAAAAAAATGCCGCCTTTTTGGAAGCACCAACTGAGAGACCAACTCAAAGTGGAGAAAACTTCAACGTGGGAATTTTAAACAGTCAATATTGACATTGAAACTTGGGCTTTTGTTGGCTTTTGAGCAGCTCATATAACTGTATACTGAAAACTAAGTCCTGAAACTGATAATAAATTAACCAAATCAAATTTAAAATAGTTTTAAGCAATTTATAAAATCTCAATATCTTTAAAGGGTTGACAACGATGTAGGTATGTTTTTTTATCACTTTTTATGCTGATTTGCTAATCCAACCAATAGGAAGGCTGCATTCACATAGAAACCACAGAAACCTTGCCACTATGACCTCATAATTCAATATGGAATTGTCAATTACAGAGACAAACTATTTTTAAATTCTTGAACTGAATTAACGGGAAGAAAATTTATCCCAAATCTAAAAGTGTGATATTTTTGGCGGTGTAGACTAGTATAGGTATCTGATTGAAATTTAGGGGATTGTTCATTCATGGTTCACGATTTTAGTCATGCCGTTTCATTGTACTTCATTTAATAAATTTCATTCACTTTTCAGTCGTGCGTTTCCGTTAGGTTTTTTTAATGTGAGATTAGATGAGAGCAGCCACTTGTTCCATTAAAAAGATTAAAAAATCGCTCTGAAGGCCCCAAACATATGGATTTTATATAAGGTAAGGTATAGGGGATATAGGTAGGTTTAGTGTAAGGTGAGGTAAGGTAAGGTAGGTTTTATATAAGGTAAGGTATAGGGGATATAGGTAGGTTTAGTGTAAGGTGAGGTAAGGTAAGGTAGGTTTTATATAAGGTAAGGTATAGGGGATATAGGTAGGTTTAGTGTAAGGTGAGGTAAGGTAAGGTAGGTTTTATAAAAGGTAGCCAATGCATATTTCAAGCAATCTTTAGTTGCAAAAATCTATCTTCCATCCACTAAGACGGGGGCTTGCAGGACCCAGAGCCCAAAAGCCACTCAAATCATAGCAGACACCGTCTATACCTTCCATCCACTAACTTCTTAACAATAGACACAGTAAGAATGACATAGTGAAATATTAAACAAATTAGTGTAATTTTTTGATAATAAACTAGAAACAGACATCCTGACGACAATTGCGTTGACAACATCATCATCATCATCATCATCATCATCATCATCATTTAGCAACTTCACGCAAACACAGCTGACAGCTAAACGAACCGAATTATGTAAACAAGAGAATTCACGGGTGACTTCCCAGCAGCGAGAAACACACATGTGTTTGTGTGCAGTGTCCGCGTTGCATTAGGATCAATATGGCGGTTTGTTGGGCGGGGAAATGCTAATAGGTTTCACTGCCAGATGGGTTTTCAGTGGAATTACCGCCACGCTCGATGCGAGAATACAATGGTCTAGAGCAAACATGACCATAGACATCGTACTCGTTGCCTAGAGCGTCGTGACGCGATTTGCAGCTTCAATTAACGATATTTTTCACTAAATTTTAGTAAATCAATCAATACACCTATTCCTTTCAATCGAAATTCTATCAAAAAGGCCCACTCGCTAAAGCAATTCGGGTGGTGATTTTCATATTTTCCTTTATTTTTCGCAAGTTTTTGCCACTTGTAAACGATCAATTTCTTATCACTAGGCGAACGCTGGGTTTGTACGCGCGTTGACGGATGAGCGATTACTTAAATTGTTATGTGTAACGCTAAAACCAGAAAAATAGCAAAAAAAAAAAATTTGCGGTATAAAGACAAGTCCGCAGAACGGATTTAACTCAATATCTGTATATCCATAGCATCACGCTGTCCAGATTTCGTAGAGATATGTGAATTCTACGTTGTTATACTAATGAAGAAAAATATGCTAATTTGCTCTTGAAAACAAAATGGCCCAACGGATTTTGCTCAAATTGTATACAGCACCAAGCTGAACTGTCACGAACATCCATGCCAAATTTCGTTAAGATCTGTCACCTCCAACTACCTCCTATGTTACCATAACAAAAAAAAACGAAAAAAATCCAAACTTATTTCCCCCATGTTGCCAGATTGAAGTAGTTCGTCCCCACATCCAATGAACCCCTGTCCCTGTCAGTCCTACCTCGCTGGCTGTCTATGGCTGCCGCTTCAGAAAACAATAGACGAGTGGAGATGGCGCCGAGCGAAGCGTGGCGTGAAATCTAGAGCAACATTCTTGGCAGCTTAATGCTCAACGTGCCGCGTGCGCTATTGCTGCAGAAACGGAGAAGCCAACTTTCTACTGCATTCAATTTTACATCGGTGCAGCTTTGTTACAATTCTTAAGAGTTGTTTGTCTCGCTGTTTATTGTTATTCTGTCGGCGAGACGCGTTGAGAGAATAGAAAATGTGGGATTGTCGACAATTGTTTCGAACGTTGAAAGATGTCGCGATATCGTTACGGTGAATATTTGATTTAAATGTGACGCGGGCAGAAACCCGCTAAGAAAAGCCAGTTGGCTTGTGATTTCCCTGTCTTCCTTGGTTGAATAAGCAGAGTCAATACACCGATTCCATTCAAGCAACGTGACGCGGTCAGACACCCGCTAAGAAAAGCCAGTTGGCTTGTGATTTCCCTGTCTTCCTTGGTTGAATAAGCAGAGTCAATACACCGATTCCATTCAAGCAACGTGACGCGGTCAGACACCCGCTAAGAAAAGCCAGTTGGCACGTGATTTCCCTGTCTTCCTTGGGATTCCATTCAAGCAACGTGACGCGGTCAGACACCCGCAAAGAAAAGCCAGTTGGCTTGTGATTTCCCTGTCTTCCTTGGTTAAATTAGCAGAGTCAATACACCGATTCCATTCAAGCAACGTGACGCGGTCAGACACCCGCTAAGAAAAGCCAGTTGGCTTGTGATTTCCCTGTCTTCCTTGGTTAAATAAGCATCAATTCTTATCAATTACTTAAATTTAGCTATCGACTCGGCTTTTATTTTTACCAAGGTAGCCAAGAAATCGAAAAATAAGTTCACAAAATCTGACGAAATATTTGAAAACAAACAAAAAAATATTTTAAAAAGCCATATTGGACAGAATTTCATAAATCATTCGTTGATTTAAGAGAATATGTTTTTTGACTCCATGTCTAGCCTCAAGCAGATAAAAAATACCTACACCCTTATCTACAACGAGAAGCATCTCAAACCTTACACAACAATAACTTGCAATTAAAGCTGACTTTAATGTGTCACTAATTTCTTGGGTCGACTCTGTTTTGATGGCTTGAGATTCATCTCTACCTTCCACGCACCTGCGGCTGGCATTGCCCTTAATTAAAGCCATTAATAACTTGCCTCGCTTCATCCCAGTCCAACGCTTACGCATTGAATCGGAGGTCAGATGACCGTCACGGCCGTTGAAGGGTGCGGGTTGAAATCTTACCGAACAAAAAGCCACTGTCAGGGTGGTCAATGACACTGCACTTTGATTATACTAGGCTATGCGAACACTCATATAATCGTGTTGTGGATGAGCGTAACATTTACGCTCACCCTCAACGCGATTATATTGCGTGTCCGCATAGCCTAGAGGCTTTTATGATCAATTTAAAATGTCCAGTGATAATTTAGCAGCTTTCTCAATGGCATTCGTTACCTGAAAATATCATGATGAAGTCGTCGTGAAATTATTTGAATATTTCAAAACGTAAAAATCGATTTAAAGAAAAACTATTCAATTGATTTAGTTAAAATTAAGACAATATCTTCTTCTTACGACTTTTTATGCACGCAGTAAATTTTGTGAACATCGGTTCAAGATAAAGTTGCTTTAGTGGCAAAAAACTGAAAAAACGCTAAAAAATCGCAAAAAAACGTCATTAAAGCGCAATTTTCAAGAAAAGTGCTTAACATACAACAATGAAATTTTTACACAAACATTAAATCGTGAGGGCCAACATATCCTGAAAGTTTCGTCAAATTATATTCAGGTGCTTGGCCTCCAGAGTGGAAAACGTGTTTTGGAAAAACTGAAAAATTTCGTAAAAACTTAATAACATAAAATTTACTCGTCCGAATTGCTTCAAAAACGTGGCAGATCTAAGTTCAGAGAAAACGAAGGTTCACAGAAATTTTCATCAAAATCGGTTTTGGCGTTTGGCCTGTAGAGCGCGAACAAACACACAAAAAAACAAACAAAAAAAAAAAAAAAAAAAAAAAAAAACAAAAAAAACAAAAAAAAAAACATTGGAGATTTTTTGAGCAGTAAAGTGTAATTGAAGATTTCGCTTCACTCGCTACGCTCGTTACGCTCATCAACAACCCACCAGAGTCGATATTTGAATGTGATTAAAATTAATAATTAATATCGACATTGGATCATAATAGATCATACTAATGCCCTTCAATTTTACATATAATTGATGAGCGTAACGAGCGTAGCGAGTGAAGCGAAATCTTCAATTACACTTTACTGCTAAAAAAATCTCCAATGTTTTTTTTTTTGTTTTTTTTTTTGTTTTTTTTTTTTTTTGTTTGTTTTTTTGTGTGTTTGTTCGCGCTCTACAGGCCAAACGCCAAAACCGATTTTGATGAAAATTTCTGTGAACCTTCGTTTTCTCTGAACTTAGATCTGCCACGTTTTTGAAGCAATTCGGACGAGTAAATTTTATGTTATTAAGTTTTTCCGAAATTTTTCAGTTTTTCCAAAACACGTTTTCCACTCTGGAGGCCAAGCATGTGAATATAATTTGACGAAACTTTCAGGATATGTTGACCCTCACGATTTTATGTTTGTGTAAAAATTTCATTGTTGTATGTTAAGCACTTTTCTTGAAAATTGCGCTTAAATGACGTTTTTTTGCGATTTCTTAGCGGTTTTTCAGTTTTTTGCCACTAAAGCAACTTTATCTTCAACCGATGTTCACAAAATTTACTGCGTGCATTAAAAGCCGTAGGAAGAAGATATTGTCTTAATTTGAACCAAATCAATTGAATAGTTTTTCTTTAAATCGATTTTTACGTTTTGAAATATTCAAATAATATCACAACTACATCATGATATTTTCAGGTAACGAATGTCATTGAGAGAGTTGCTAAATTATCGCCGAACATTTTAAATTGATCAAACAAGCCTCTAGGCTATGCGGACACGCAATATAATCGCGTTGAGGGTGAGCGTAAGTGTTACACTCATCCACAACACGATTATATGAGTGTTCGCATAGCCTAGTTATGTTAATGAGGAGTGGAAAAATTGCAAGCAAATGTCTTTGTGGTTGGCTATCTTTGCCAGGCAACAAATCGGTCTAATATCATTAATTTTGCTACAAAATTATGTCATGCATGTTAAACGGACTAATTTCTACATAGTGTCCAGGGTGCATTCTGGTTTCTAAGCTGGAATCTGCTAAGACATGAAGAAAAGCGTGACCTAGGCGTGCAGTGGCTGTGTGCTTGACCGTCTCAAAGCCGGGATGCAGACACGTCGTGTCCTAGGCATGCATTGGCTGTGTGCTTGACCGTCTCAAAGCCGGGATGCAGACACGTCGTGTCCTAGGCGTGCATTGGCTGTGTGCTTGACCGTCTCAAAGCCGGGATGCAGACACGTCGTGTCCTAGGCGTGCATTGGCTGTGTGCTTGACCGTCTCAAAGCCGGGATGCAGACACGTCGTGTCCTAGGCGTGCATTCGCTGTGTGCTTGACCGTCTCAAAGCCGGGATGCAGACACGTCGTGTCCTAGGCGTGCATTGGCTGTGTGCTTGACCGTCTCAAAGCCGGGATGACATCCAACAAAAGCCATGAATAAGATCATTAGGCCAGTTTTTTCCTTCCTCTCGACATGCTGGGAATTCTTCCCAAGACTTTGGTAATAAAGCCTCGTCGAGAACGGATCAAATTAAATAACTAAAAAGAAAAACGCCGAATGTGTAGCATAAAAGAGACAATCAGAATTCCGCTCCTTTGTGGGAGGAAAAAAAAATAAGTAATTCAATAAAATGTAGTCGACGTCCCCGGCGCCGACAAAGATGACTGAATTCCTCCGCTTCTTGTGGCTTCGGGGGTTTTGTGAAGCCGTACATATGCTCGGTCTCACTCGCACTTGCAGCAGCGAGGCACTTGTGGACCGAGTCAAAATTATGGAACTCTTTCGTGTAGCATTTGTAGTACAGAGGTCATCTGTCAAAATAACATCAGTCTTGCAAGATGCAAGCTATGACACTCGGAGACTGGCAAATTGGCACTTTAGTAGAACACACGGGGTTTCATTTAAGGGTTTCATGGTTAAAATGATTAATTACTATGCTGACAATTGAGTGTGAGACGGACTATGCTGACAACTGAGTGTGAGACGGACTATGCTGACAACTGAGTGTGAGACGGACTATGCTGACAACTGAGTGTGAGACGGACCATGCTGACAACTGAGTGTGAGACGGACTATGCTGACAACTGAGTGTGAGACGGACTATGCTGACAACTGAGTGTGAGACGGACTATGCTGACAACTGAGTGTGAGACGGACCATGCTGACAACTGAGTGTGAGACGGACTATGCTGACAACTGAGTGTGATACGGACTATGCTGACAACTGAGTGTGAGACGGACTATGCTGACAACTGAGCGTGAGACGGACTATGCTGACTGCTGAGTGTGAGACGGACTATGCTGACAACTGAGCGTGAGACGGACTATGCTGACAACTGAGTGTGAGACGGACTATGCTGACAACTGAGCGTGAGACGGACTATGCTGACAACTGAGTGTGAGACGGACTATGCTGACAACTGAGTGTGAGACGGACTATGCTGACAACTGAGTGTGAGACGGACTATGCTGACAACTGAGTGTGAGACGGACTATGCTGACAACTGAGCGTGAGACGGACTATGCTGACAACTGAGTGTGAGACGGACTATATGCCGATGCCGCCTGCATTCTTAAATTCGTTTAGTACATCATTGCTTTAGAAGCTATTATAGCTAGTACTGCTGTACCGTCGCAGAACCAATTGCCCGGCTAAATAAATTTCTAATTTGTAAAAGATTAGACACCTTGCTAAGACTGTTTTCTTGCGTCTCTCTTCCAGGTTCGATGCCAGGCGCTGGTGGAGCAAGAGTTCACGCCCACCGTGACCGCAACGTGCAAAGCCAACTACATGACCATCAAGATCCACACCAACCAGACCTTCCAGGGTGAGTCCTCATCGCCATACCTCAAAACAACACCCCAACCACCTCATCCTCAAACAGCCAGCCTGTTGCTGTCTCTCGGCTGCAAACAGCCGGATCCAAGTTGTCTACGAAGGCGTCTCGGCCCTGCAACCTCTCAACAGACACAGAACTGCGCTCTTTCAACGGACGGTCGCCCGTCCGACGTCTGCCACGCCGCGATCTTGCTTAACCTCTTGAGAACCGACGCCGCGAAACACGCAGATTCCAACGCGGAGAGTTGAACGCTGGGACAGGCGATGTGGCAGACTCTGAACACCGGCAGCTGGCCTGTTGCTTGTCCAACAGCCAGCCTGTTGCTGGCAACGAGGCGCCACCGAACGGTTTCGCGGCGTCGGTTCTCAAGAGGTTAAGCAAGATCGCGGCGTGGCAGACGTCGGACGGGCGACCGTCCGTTGAAAGAGCGCAGTTCTGTGTCTGTTGAGAGGTTGCAGGGCCGAGACGCCTTCGTAGACAACTTGGATCCAGGCTGTTTGCAGCCGAGTGACAGCAACAGGCTGGCTGTTGGACAAGCAACAGGCCAGCTGCCGGTGTTCAGAGTCTGCCACATCGCCTGTCCCAGCGTTCAACTCTCCGTGTTTGAATCGCTCTTCGAATCTAAAGGATTACAGCTTTGCAAAGATACATTTTGCGATATTTTTTTTGTCTCACATCCGGTCCGTGTTGGTTTTAACGTCAGAAGTCCTCTACTCTCGTGTGTTGAGTCACGTGAAGTGCGTGCGAATAGAGATTGCGAGTAGCGGTGTTAGAAATCGACCGCGGGCTGACCACATCCTAAACCTTGTAGCTTTGCTTCGAGAGCCTCGCTACTGCTGAGAGAGCGCTGACCAGAGGTTCAGAGATGATTACTGGTGTGGTGTGGGTAGGGTTTATAAAATTAGATGTGTAATTTAAAATATAATTTAAAAAATAGAAATCATTGAATTATTTCTTGAAGAAATACTCGTTTAAATGCAAATTTTGAAGCGAAAATAACAGATAACATAAAAAATATTATAACTGCACTTGTTCACTGTCAATTCTTGCCAAACCCCTGCTGCGACTGTTTCTAACGCTCCATCCCCATGTTCCACGCAGGCGCGGTGCAGGCCCGGGACTACCGGTCCTCCGACTGCATGGTGGTCGGCAACTGCCTCAAGATGCATGATGCATGATCAAGCGCATGATGGTCACCCATCAAACAGCTGACTTGTCGTTTCTAACGCTCCACCCCCATGTTCCACGCAGGCGCGGTGCAGGCCCGGGACTACCGGTCCTCCGACTGCATGGTGTTCGGCAACTGCATCAAGATGCATGATGCATGATCAAGTGCATGATGGTCACCCATCAAACAGCTGACTTGTCGTTTCTAACGCTCCATCCCCATGTTCCACGCAGGCGCGGTGCAGGCCCGGGACTACCGGTCCTCCGACTGCATGGTGGTCGGCAACTGCCTCAAGATGCATGATGCATGATCAAGCGCATGATGGTCACCCATCAAACAGCTGACTTGTCGTTTCTAACGCTCCACCCCCATGTTCCACGCAGGCGCGGTGCAGGCCCGGGACTACCGGTCCTCCGACTGCATGGTGTTCGGCAACTGCATCAAGATGCATGATGCATGATCAAGTGCATGATGGTCACCCATCAAACAGCTGACTTGTCGTTTCTAACGCTCCATCCCCATGTTCCACGCAGGCGCGGTGCAGGCCCGGGACTACCGGTCCTCCGACTGCATGGTGGTCGGCAACTGCATCAAGATGCTTGATGCATGATCAAGTGCATGATGGTCACCCATCAAACAGCTGACTTGTCGTTTCTAACGCTCCACCCCCATGTTCCACGCAGGCGCGGTGCAGGCCCGGGACTACCGGTCCTCCGACTGCATGGTGGTCGGCAACTGCATCAAGATGCATGATGCATGATCAAGTGCATGATGGTCACCCATCAAACAGCTGACTTGTCGTTTCTAACGCTCCACCCCCATGTTTCCACGCAGGCGCGGTGCAGGCCCGGGACTACCGGTCCTCCGACTGCATGGTGGTCGGCAACTGCATCAAGATGCATGATGCATGATCAAGTGCATGATGGTCACCCATCAAACAGCTGACTTGTCGTTTCTAACGCTTCCACCCCCATGTTCCACGCAGGCGCGGTGCAGGCCCGGGACTACCGGTCCTCCGACTGCATGGTCGTCGGCAACGACATCAAGATGCATGATGCATGATCAAGTGCATGATGGTCACCCATCAAACAGCTGACTTGTCGTTTCTAACGCTCCACCCCCATGTTCCACGCAGGCGCGGTGCAGGCCCGGGACTACCGGTCCTCCGACTGCATGGTGGTGGGCAACGGCAGCCTGGTCACCACGCTGGGAATCAACCTGTTGGCAGCCAACGGGGCGCCGGACTACTGTGGGGTGCTTTCCAACAATGTGAGTACGCTACCACCCCTATCTGTGGGTTACGCCGGTCGGTCTTACAATGGCCGGTGGCTACATCCGAACCTGCATCAACCTACGTACATGCCTACGTACAACCCACATCATCCTACATACAGGCCTACGTACAACCTGCATCAACCTACATACAGGCCTACGTACAACCAGCATCAACCTACATACAGGCCTACGTACAACCAGCATCAACCTACGTACATACCTACGTACAACCTACATCAACCTACATACATGCCTACATCAACCAACATGTCAAACTCATTTCCATGGTGACGACCGATACCAGTTGCTTCTGTTTTTTTAATAACTTCAGATAAATATTTTATTTAGGGTCATTTTTACCATTTTTTGTCCAATGGGATTTTTGAAGTGGGTTACCTCCATGAAAAATTCATCTCTATGGATCTTTTAAAACCCACCAGTTCCCCTGTTTAATTTAAAGTTTTCTGCTTCTGTTCTTAAAAAAAAAAAAAAAAAACAATTTTGCGGTAGTATAGGGTAAAAGAACGATTCTGGATGGGGTTTTTTATTTTATTTTTTGGGAATGTTTTCAGCAATGTTGCGCCCTATTTTATATTTTTTTTGAGATGAGCAAAGATCAAAGGTGAATTAAAAAAATTTAAAACACAGATTCAGGAAAAATTGTACTTTTAATGATTAAATCAATAAACTGGAAAATTATCCACAACCGGGCAGGCCTGCCCGGTTTTGGATGTGTCAATATTAAAAAACTGAAAAATTTGGTGTTGTTGCCCCAGACATAAGAAACCCATTTTTGAAGACCGGAACAAAATAAAATCGAAATTGAAAAAGATATGAACATGCTAAGTGCAAAAATGTTGTGCCATTTCTGGATGGCTTTGAATTTGAATAACAATGAAATGATACAAGATTAAAAAATAGTATAGAATGCCCATTACCGCCATTTGGAGTGCTTCCTTGGAGGATTTACGGGGCATTACTATAACGAAAACAAACCAAAATCAGCACATGTCATCCTACACACCTCAACATTAACCTCAATCGCACAAAAAAAATGTTTCAAATGAACATTTTTCCAGCCTTCTGCGTTTAATATAACAACTTCCCAAAAATATGTGATTGCATTTCTAATGTTGTGGTGATTTTCATAAATCTATTGCCAAAAGAAATATAGCATTGCGTTCATAATTACCTGAGATATTAACAGTTTTATCATAAGCTGCAATCTGCTAAATCTTCGCAGCCATAAAAAGACATCATCTGACCAGTTGATTTACATTTCTGCGATTTTTTCTTCGCAGGAGATAGCGGCACTTGGTAGCAATATTTAGAACCAACGCTTATTGACTAAGCAAACGATTAGCGCAAAATTAAAAACTGTAGCGGGTCGTCTCAGTTCGCTACGCGACGAGAAGAAAACCCATCCAGATACGGGCACGAAATCCAGAATCGTTCTTTTACCCTATACTCATGATAACTTTGATAACTCATGATAACTACTCATCATGACTTTTGAGCAATGTGCCTGATTCTAGGAATTACATGCTAGTCAAAGTGGGTAAAGTAGTAATTGTCGGTATAGTAAGATATCGGTAATACAAAGTAATACCTTCGGTAATACCTTCGGTAATACCTTCGGTAATGCGTTTTCCGTGTAGCACTTGTATGTCGATCCAGCAAGCTCACAATGCAGCGATCACAATGCAGTGATCGATGTGCAATTATTTTCACGACGCTCTCAGCTTTACTAATTGCTGTTTGTTGATAGGACGCCTAGACCGCCACTAGGTTGCCTTGATCGGCAATGTATGCATAACATGACGTCACTGGCGTCGTGAGGATATGGACGCCAGTGACGTAGTTTTAATAATATCACCACAGTGACAGCCCGAGGAACTCATACCCTTATTTTTTTATTTGGCGCGTCGACAGCTTGGTCATTTTGGAACTCATACCTTACAAAATACGCTTTTGTTTACGACCTTTACTGTTAAGACTAATTTAAAATCAGTCCTACTGCTCTAATTTTAAACTCCCCTAATTCAGGGTTTTTTTCAAAAATCACAGCAATTTTAAGATGAAATACCACCCCAAGAAAAGTGGAGCCCTAAACGGTCGTTAAACGTCGCTTACGCCTGGACCCGTGTCTGAAAGCGCCCATACACGCCGTCAGATAAGAATGCAGTCACATTCGATACCAACAAGTGGCCAGATCTCATCTGATCGCGAAATCGAAAGCTTTGCATAATCCATGACGTGTAGAGATTTGCAATACATCGCCATGGCAACAAATTAGCATATTATACACAGCCCTCGTGTGGGCGACTTGGAAACAAGATGGCGGACACGGAGAGAGAGAGAGAATCAAGTTGGGAGTGAAACCGGCTCTTTGTGGCTGTGTTTCGACTTCAGAGCTTCAAGTTTTTAAAGCAAGACATGATAAAGATGGACTTTCACTTATATCGACAAATATGATTTATAACATCTGGAGTTGGAACTGCTACGCCTTCGGTACATGTACGTTACACTTCCTGCCTTCTAATCTGTGCAATTAAATGAAGCTACGCTTGGTTATAGCGTTTGAGATACAGCAACGGGCTTCTACCATGTCTTCATTCCTCACGATTTGACTCTAGTGAGTTGTGTACGAGTTTCAAGTTGTCTGATGACCACTCTTCCTGATAATGAAGCAATTTTTGCATCTTAATCAATAGACATATTACATTCAGGGAAAAATGGCACGCTATCCAATAAAAAAAGTCAGTTGCATTGAGATTTTCGTATCATTCTTGGTTAAACTGCAGAGCCCAATATTTTTTTGGGCCCTTTTACCCCGAGAAGATCCAGGGATATCAAAATTCCCATGTAGATTTTCTTATTGGATATTTGACGCAATTTTCTTTGAATGGAACATGTCTATTATACAGCTTAACCAAATTTGACAAAATTTGCTTGCTTTTAAAATCATTGGTTGCATATACTGTTGCCTTGAAGCAACAAGAGAATTAAATTCTTGCAAATAATGTTATTTAATCTAGAAAACATATAAAGATTTCTTAAAAATACGGTTAAATGAAGCCCTAGAATTGCCCGACAGCTTGGTTTTGCTATTTCGAACAGGAGGGAGTCCTCCAAACAGCGCTCTGTATCTCAAGGGTCGACAGACTACAGACAGGCTTACCAGCCAGCTTGTATGGCCCACGTCAATCAGCAGGGAGTCTACCAAACAGCGCGCTGTATCTCAAGGGTCGACAGACTACACACTACAAGTATTACCAGCCAGCTTGTATGGCCCACGTCAATCAGCAGGGAGTCTACCAAACAGCGCGCTGTATCTCAAGGGTCGACAGACTACACACTACAAGTATTACCAGCCAGCTTGTATAGCCCACGTCAATCAGCAGGGAGTCCACCAAACAGCGCTCTGTATCTAAAATCTTCACCCGTCAAAGCCAAACAGCAGCAGACAGCTTACAAGCTGCTTCTGACAACCTGAATGGAGCATAGACTCATCGTGAGGGACCCAAGAAGCAACGGCTGTTTCAAGAAGAAGACCTGACCGTCCACTTAACACTATAGTTTCACTTTCCTCGGAGGCCACGTGTGCCCATCTTGGGCGTTGCTAGAACTTGTTGACAGTGGGGGACATGCTCACAGACGTATGTCATTGTTGGTTATGTCATGAATATCTTATGAAAGCTACCAACAATCGTAGCAGCGTAGCAACGCTAGCAACAGCAGTGACACCGGTGTTTGCTGGCATTAGGCAAGGCACATAGTAATGCCAACAATCGTAGCAGCGTGGCAACACTAGCAACAGCAGTGACACCGGTGTTTGCTGGCATTAGGCAAGGCACATAGTAATGCCAACAATCGTAGCAGCGTGGCAACACTAGCAACAGCAGTGACACCGGTGTTTGCTGGCATTAGGCAAGGCACATAGTAATGCCAACAATCGTAGCAGCGTGGCAACACTAGCAACAGCATTGACACCGGTGTTTGCTGGCATTAGGCAAGGCACATAGTAATGCCAACAATCGTAGCAGCGTAGCAACACTAGCAACAGCAGTGACACCGGTGTTTGCTGGCATTAGTCAAGGCACATAGTAATGCCAACAATCGTAGCAGCGTGGCAACACTAGCAACAGCAGTGACACCGGTGTTTGCTGGCATTAGGCAAGCACATAGTAATGCCAACAATCGTAGCAGCGTGGCAACACTAGCAACAGCAGTGACACCGGTGTTTGCTGGCATTAGGCAAGGCACATAGTAATGCCAACAATCGTAGCAGCGTGGCAACACTAGCAACAGCAGTGACACCGGTGTTTGCTGGCATTAGGCAAGGCACATAGTAATGCCAACAATCGTAGCAGCGCAGCAACACTAGCAACAGCATTGACACCGGTGTTTGCTGGCATTAGGCTCTGGGAGACAAGCGACGGTTCAGGCAGCTTAGCACTTGAAACAGCCAACAAGTGTTAAAACAAGGTGCGGGTACTCGAATATCTGTGAGCGAATGAGTTTGAGAGCGTTTATGACGGAGAGTGAGTTAATATGGTTGTCTTTGTTGAATCTTTCGCCGTTGACTCACTCGGTATTTGCGCTGAGTTGTCAGAAGGTTGGAGTTAATGGAATTGCAGACAGTCATAGAATCTATAACGCGGTGACATTGTCATCAGGCTGTCTCGGTGTCGATGCGCGGAATGCAAATGCAAATGTTGTGTAAGAATCGCAAGCTCTTAGGAAAACTAATGTGCTGAGGTGAGGACAAGATATGGAAGTTATTTCGAGCTGCTTTGGCGGTGCTTTTCTCTGATAGGACCTTGGATTCTATTAGCGAATGGTCGTCCACTTGTTAAAATGGATATTTCTTAAAGTGGACATCGTTTTTTTCTAACTGGGACTGGATTCGGAATTTGGATCTCTACGAAACGACCGGTGTTGTTGTATAGCTGAGGTGGATAAAAATTTGAATCGAATTTCAAATCATTTGATATTTGATTTCTTTAAGGATAAACGACTGTTTTTTGTACCTTAACATAATTTTGGTGAAATTCCAGACTGTTTTTACTTCCATAATAGTATGCCATTAATTTAGAACAGCTTACTGTAATTGATCGTTAACAACCACGTTAAAAAACTAAATTAACAGCCGAAAATAATCGGTAACTTTGTTTTTGGGCGATCGGTAATCACGGTTTCAACAAATTTCTGAAGAAAAATTGACAAGGTTTCGACCGAAAAGCTTGACAAACTTGAACATGGATGAAATAAATATGCAGCTATCATTGAAGAATGCAAGAATTCACTTCGTGGACTTCACCGGGCAAGTCCTTAAGCAACGAGAAGCCTCCACGACCCTAAGCCAGAAACCACGGTGCTAGACGCTGGATGCTGGAGACAAAGCAGCAAGCACTAGCATCCTTGTAAGGAGCTCGTCCCTGCTCTGCGCTCCACCAAGCCAGCATTAGCATGCAGCGAGCAGCGAGCAGCAGCAGCGCTTAAACCCAGCAACGTGCGTGGGTCGGACTATGCAAAGTAGGCTTCGCGTGCCTTGGGACTGGCGATGCACACGACGGATTGCACAGCGTTGTGTTGCTTTGCGTGGCACAGAGTCGACGTCTGCACGACGAACGGGCTGCCGACGCGACGGACTGGCGATGCACACGACGGATTGCACAGCGTTGTGTTGCTTTGCGTGGCAGAGAGTCGACGTCTGCACGACGAACGGGCTGCCGACGCGACGGACTGGCGATGCACACGACGGATTGCACAGCGTTGTGTTGCTTTGCGTGGCACAGAGTCGACGTCTGCACGACGAACGGGCTGCCGACGCGACGGACTGGCGATGCACACGACGGATTGCACAGCGTTGTGTTGCTTTACGCACAGAGTCGACGTCTGCACGACGAACGGGCTGCCGACGCGACGGACTGGCGATGCACACGACGGATTGCACAGCGTTGTGTTGCTTTGCGTGGCACAGAGTCGACGTCTGCACGACGAACGGGCTGCCGACGCGACGGACTGGCGATGCACACGACCACGGCCATGGTGATCCGTCAAATCCGACGCGTCGAACGAATCAAATGAAAAAAACTGGCTTTGGGCAGAGCCCTGCCCATGCCAAAGAACCAGCCGAAAGTGCTGAAAATACTGCTTCGTAAAAATGTAGCTGTTTTATGTTATGTGTGAATTTCCGAGAATTCTCATTATAGCTTTTATCCTTTTAAGCCTTCACCATATTTAACTTTCGATTTTTTAAACTTTTTGACCACCTAATCGGAATTTTATTCAAATTTAATGGACGGAAATTTGATATGTTCATGAATTTGAACGGATGCCGCAAGATTGCCTGGAGCGAGGACTGTTCGATTAGTGACTGTCAGTAATATCAGAACTTATAAGCTCAACTTTTGGACCGAACGTGACGCACGTTCCCAGCCGTCCACCTCGCAGCCAGCGTGCTACGCGCTTCAACGTCCCACCGAACGCGTCGCAAGTTCCCAGCCGTCCGCCTCGCAGCCAGCGTGCTACGCGCTTCAACGTCCCACCGAACGCGTCGCACGTTCCCAGCCGTCCGCTTCACACCCAGCGTGCTACGCGCTTCAACGTCCCACTGAACGCGTCGCACGTTACCAGCCGTCCGCCTCGCAGCCAGCGTGCTACGCGCTTCAACGTCCCACCGAACGCGTCGCACGTTCCCAGCCGTCCGCTTCACACCCAGCGTGCTACGCGCTTCAACGTCCCACCGAACGCGTCGCACGTTCCCAGCCGTCCGCCTCGCAGCCAGCGTGCTACGCGCTTCAACGTCCCACCGAACGCGTCGCACGTTCCCAGCCGTCCGCCTCGCACCCAGCGTGCTACGCGCTTCAACGTCCCACCGAACGCGTCGCACGTTCCCAGCCGTCCGCCTCGCACCCAGCGTGCTACGGGCTTTAACAACTATCTACGATGGTTAAAAAAAGCCGATAACTTGTTTGATGCTGAGTTTAATTCACAGAAGTGCATTAAAATCTCCTCGCTAGATTTGCTTCACCCTTCCTTGCCCTAAGATTTATCAGACAACATTTTAATGACATGCAATGCAAGCCCCGCAGAGCTGTTTCCAGCTACGGTTGATTGCGTGTTTGGGAGGCTGGGTTCGATCCCAGCTGCACCAAGAATTCCAGTTTGCGGTCATCTGCAGACGTAATGAAATGCCAACGTGGTACAGTCTGGTCGCGAAGTGTACGTCGTTTGCTTTTTTGACTTGGGATATCGTTATACGCCATTACGCTATATTGGCTTCTGTAAATTGAATAGATTTTTAAAGAATATCAATATTTAGAAATATGGCTGCCTTAATAAGTTGCTACGAACGAATATAAAAGCGTTATTTCAATAAATGTACGGATTTACTTATCTGAAATCAGTATTTTTTCGTTGAGACACATATATTTTGTGATTCAATACACAAAAAACCTTAGGAAAAAAAACGAATCATTGGAGTTGTTTTTGCAATTTTTCGACTGTTATTTTTGCATAATGAATTGTGATTCCACTATTTTTTGATATCTTATAATAACTATGAAATTAATTCAATAATCCCTGAATTCATCATGCCTATTTGTATCTGTTTCTGCAGTTTTAAATTCTCTACACAAAGATCACCGCGATATCGCAAAGAAATCTGAGTTAATATCCCTACTTCTAATGGACGGTTTTGTCCACCAATTAGCCATCAATTATCTCTCTAATTAGTCACTTTCAGCTCGAATAACAATTAGAAAAAAACAAGCACACTTCGTGTTTTCGTCTGGCACAAGTCATATTTCACCGAGCAATTAAAATTAATCTCTTCTTTTCACTACCGAAATTAATTAGAATAAATTAGAGGGACACGAATTCCTCGTCTCTAAATTGCGGGAAACTCAAATGCTAATCACAAGCCGGTTCTGACAGCTGATTCGATTTGTGATATGGAGTTCATTTGAATGAAATTAGAGATGGCATCAACAGAGTCGCTGCTTTCCAAAACACAACGCACATAGCAAGCAACAGGCTGCCAACGCGACGAACCCAGATCGATGATAAATGCGATAGAAAACATATCAATCAGAATTGAACGCCTAAAAAGTATAAGTCTGATTCTGTCAGACTGATTTGATTCTATGTTCATTCATAGTCCTGTTTTTATCTCCATGGAGCCACGTTACAATCGGGGTTAGTCGAGTTGTTGGTGTGTGATTGCAGCATAGCGTCACTAGATTCACCACCTTCTATGTTCATTCATAGTCCTGTTTCTATCTCCATGGAGGGAGCCACGTTATAATCGGGGTTAGTCGAGTTGTTGGCGTGTGATTGCAGCATAGCGTCACTAGATTCACCACCTTCTATGTTCATTCATAGTCCTGTTTCTATCTCCATGGAGCCACGTTATAATCGGGGTTAGTCGAGTTGTTGGTGTGTGATTGCAGCATAGCGTCACTAGATGCACCACCTTCTATGTTCATTCACAGTCCTGTTTCTATCTCCAAGGAGCCACGTTATAATCGGGGTTAGTCGAGTTGTTGGCGTGTGATTGCAGCATAGCGTCACTAGATTCAACGCCTTCTATGTTCATTCATAGTCCTGTTTCTATCTCCATGGAGCCGCGTTATAATCGGGGTTAGTCGAGTTGTTGGCGTGTGATTGCAGCATAGCGTCACTAGATTCACCGGCTTCGATGTTCATTCATAGTCCTGTTTCTATCTACATGGAGCCACGTTATAATCGGGGTTAGTCGAGTTGTTGGCGTGTGATTGCAGCATAGCGTCACTAGATTCACCACCTTCTATGTTCATTCATAGTCCTGTTTCTATCTCCATGGAGCCACGTTATAATCGGGGTTAGTCGAGTTGTTGGTGTGTGATTGCAGCATAGCGTCACTAGATGCACCACCTTCTATGTTCATGCATAGTCCTGTTTCTATCTCCATGGAGCCGCGTTATAATCGGGGTTAGTCGAGTTGTTGGCGTGTGATTGCAGCATAGCGTCACTAGATTCACCGGCTTCGATGTTCATTCATAGTCCTGTTTCTATCTACATGGAGCCACGTTATAATCGGGGTTAGTCGAGTTGTTGGCGTGTGATTGCAGCATAGCGTCACTAGATTCACCACCTTCTATGTTCATTCATAGTCCTGTTTCTATCTCCATGGAGCCACGTTATAATCGGGGTTAGTCGAGTTTTTGGTGTGTGATTGCAGCATAGAGTCACTAGATTCACCACCTTCTATGTTCATTCATAGTCCTGTTTCTATCTCCATGGAGCCACGTTATAATCGGGGTTAGTCGAGTTGTTGGTGTGTGATCGCAGCATAGCGTCACTAGATTCACCACCTTCTATGTTCATTCATAGTCCTGTTTCTATCTCCATGGAGCCACGTTATAATCGGGGTTAGTCGAGTTGTTGGCGTGTGATTGCAGCATAGCGTCAATAGATTCACCGGCTTCCATGTTCTTTCATAGTCCTGTTTCTATCTCCATGGAGCCCAACATCTAAAATATACTTGTTGTAGGGACATCAACGCAGACAAATAAATTGATAAAAATAAAATTGAAATTAAGCAAACTGGACAAGCCTCATAGGTGAAAGATCTGGATTCAAATCCCGGTACGGATACAATTTTGGATTGGATGTTTTGTTTCTAAATATAAATATTAACGGCACATGCAACGAGTATTTGCATTTAGTTTCGTACCACGTGTCAATTGTTGCTTTTAACCTCAAAACACAAAAAAGTATAGAGATATCAGGGTGCAATTGGACTTGTAAGGACAGAAATAATCCCAAGAACTCTTTTATAGGACTTATGATTCCTGAACAGGAAAACAAAACGCGAATCAATCACAAAAAACGCCTCAAATCTCCCACTCAAAATGGCGGCAAACTAGGACATGACCTTGAATCGGAGCACAAAACATCTGAACGCGAATCCAGCGTTCAGTGATCACCGCCACCATTGTGCGCCCACAATTCCCACCGCCTTTGCGATCCCAGCCACCCAGTGCACACCGCAAGTGCACCTACATTAACAATTAGATATTCACGATTGCGCGTGCGCAGTCAGTCCCAAGGCCAAGCGAGCTGGTATCATTGTGTTGGCCTACGCAATTAGCGAGCGCAATTAGACACAGACGTGTTGGTGAAAGTGACACCGGGCGCTTTGTGAGGCAGACACTCTGGTTAATGTGTCAGGGGGAGGGGGGTCGTATGTGTTTCTTTTTGTTGGCTGTGAGTGTGTTTGGAGCGTTGTGTCGTGAGACTTTTCAACGTTTTTATGATTGTACAGAGTGAATTCTATAAAATGACAAAGCTGTTGACTGAAATTTTGATCTTTTTCAGTTTTATATTCCTAATTTTAGCACGTTAGTTTTTTAGAATTGGGTTATTGTTTGAAAAGTTCAAACATAAACTTATGAGTCGACGTCACCATTAATCCACTTGCTTGAATTGAATTTAATTTATGGATAAAAAGTGTAATTTTGGAACCTTAGCACTCTAGTAGTCGATTGAAATTGTTATTTTTGGATGTCGATTAGAAATAAAAGCTTCGTTAAATAGTATATTAACACGTTTGCTTTTAGATTTTCAACTTCATGTGGGACAATATCATCTCACAAAGCAGATCTGCGTGAAATAAATGGAAACATATGCTAATTATAGATGAGTGCCAGTAGATACTCATGTATATAATTACGTAGATTGAGTTTCTTTTCCGAGAAGGATGACATTAAAGTTTTCGATAGAAGAAATCCATCCAGAGAAATGTACAATAAAATACATCCCACACTTAAGACTTCGGCTACCAACTTAGGTCGCCTCTGAACAAGAGTTTTAAATGCAGAAAACTCTGCCATCAAAAATTAAAGGACCACAGCACGGATAGGTACCTAATATTGTGGCATCAACGCTCAATCTCAAGCGTCAACTGGCAGTTGACATACAAAAGAGTATCTTTTGCGGGTGATGACTCAAATTGTTTTGTTGATTTCGTAGAAAGTTGCCTACATTCTAGAGCCTGAGTTTATTTAGTTAATGATCAAGTAAACAGATTCGTTTTCAGAGTCAGTAAAGTGGAATTGATTGATTTTATTCTTGAGAAACTAAAACCTCTGCCTCATAAACCAAACGTCTTCAAAGTGACCGAGAAGCCGCCATAGTTTAAACGATTCTTCAAAAACTCATATCGATTTGTTCATGTAATCAGATATTCAAACAAATCCCAGCCAAGGCCCCTGGCAGAATCTCAGTCCGAAAGTATTTTCTCACCGAATTGAATAAATATGAAATATCGACGCATAATATCTATAATTACCGGTTTCTTTCTTTCTATTACCAATAATATCCAAGTCATGGTTCACTTGTCGAGTTCCACGACTTCACGCACCGAGCGGTCCGCAGCAAACGCATTACGCCATGGCCATCAACGTAACGAAACATTTCATTTTTGTAAATATTAGCAGTCTCATAGAATCTGAAATGCTTTCATCTTCTCCTAGGTTTAACCACGAATAAGAATTGTGAAAGGCTTGTACTTGGGCATACAATTGTATACGATCGAAATACGAAATACGATCGAAATACGAAATACGATCGAAATACGAAATACGATCGAAATACGAAATACGATCGAAATACGAAATACGATCGAAATACGAAATACGATCGAAATACCAGGTGATCGTTCATGAGTAAAACTGTGGTTCTGCGGTCTTAAGAGGGTCGTGTTTTTTAGATTACAGACTCTTTTGCAAATTATAAACGACCGTCAAAATTTATCGTTTTTCGCCTAATTAACTGATCGTTATACTTTTTAAATATAAAAAAAAACACCCCTTCAAAAGGAATGTTGTGTTGTTTTTTTATGTTGTGTTATCTTTATCAGATTTAAAGAGACTTTGAATCAACGGAACCCCTGTCTTCACTAACAATTCAATGATTTTTTTAAAATGAATCTGATTAAATCCCATCAAGCAAAAAATGCAGAATACAATCAAGATGTATAGCAGAGAAGGCGCTGGTTGGTATTACTGTTGCTATGGTGACATCTTACATTCCAATTATTTCTACCAGACGGGCCCAGAGCGCAGGATGAATTCACAAAGTGCAAAAATAATATCATGTGACGCAAGTTTTTTTTTGGGGCGCAGGTTGACCAAAAACCGTGTGGAGGTGATAAAAAAAATTGGTCGAACTTGCCCATGATTCGATGCAAAATGTAACTGGTGTTAAGATATTTGCATCTGGCGAGTGAAATTGGCGACGTGTGGCCGACAAAACCTCGGCATTCTAATGATATTCAGCACGGAGCGCGTTCTGCGTCGTCGATTGTCTCGCTCGATCGGCGCCCAGCAGGCGGTGACTGTCCACCATCTTGTCGTGTCGCCGCCGCCGCCATCTTGTTCACGCTCCACCGCCCCACCGATTCGCAGCAGTCACATTCCGGTTCCGGTGGCAGTGGCGAACCATCATCCACTTGTTTTTGTCATTATTTCAAATAATCTTTAGAAGGAAGCGGGGTTCGGTGGGAATTTGAAGTCCGTAGCGCGCTGGGTGCGAGGCGGACGGCTGGGAACGTGCGACGCGTTCGGTGGGACGTTGAAGCGCGTAGCACGCTGGGTGCGAGGCGGACGGCTGGGAACGTGCGACGCGTTCGGTGGGACGTTGAAGCGCGTAGCACGCTGGCTGCGAGGCGGACGGCTGGGAACGTGCGACGCGTTCGGTGGGACGTTGAAGCGCGTAGCACGCTGGCTGCGAGGCGGACGGCTGGGAACGTGCGACGCGTTCGGTGGGACGTTGAAGCGCGTAGCACGCTGGCTGCGAGGCGGACGGCTGGGAACGTGCGACGCGTTCGGTGGGACGTTGAAGCGCGTAGCACGCTGGCTGCGAGGCGGACGGCTGGGAACGTGCGACGCGTTCGGTGGGACGTTGAAGCGCGTAGCACGCTGGGTGCGAGGTGGACGGCTGGGAACGTGCGACGCGTTCGGTGGGACGTTGAAGCGCGTAGCACGCTGGCTGCGAGGCGGACGGCTGGGAACGTGCGACGTGTTCGGTGAGACGTTGAAGCGCGTAGCACGCTGGCTGCGAGGCGGACGGCTGGGAACGTGCGACGCGTGCGGTGGGACGTTGAAGCGCGTAGCACGCTGGCTGCGAGGTGGAAGGCTGGGAACGTGCGACGCGTTCGGTGGGACGTTGAAGCGCGTAGCACGCTGGCTGCTAGGCTGACGGCTGGGAACGTGCGACGCGTTCGGTGGGACGTTGAAGCGCGTAGCACGCTGGCTGCGAGGCGGATGGCAGGGAATGTGCGACAGGTATAGAATAGCTATATCATCGATAACAACTTGGCATCACTGGAATACTGGAGCAACAGTCCGCCACTGGCTGCAAACACTGCGCACTGATCCGTGACTTCGTTTCTGCACTGATATCGAAGATCGAACCTCGCAATTCCGTTGTTCGCATTACCTTCAACATGATGTCACTGCAGGCTTGGTTTCGACTGATTGCGTAATTCTAACGACGCATTGTTTGATGATGTCTCTGTGTCACTGATCATTAAAAGCTAACCTAGCCTAGCAGCGAGCTGAGGGTAAACCCGCATCGAATTGCCAAAAGCAACACTGTCTCTATAAAATCCCATTATAGAGGACTGTAGGGGATGTAAAGTTGGTTGTGCAGTGAATTTCAGCGTCCCAGCGTGCCACGGTTTAAAATTGGGAAAATCAGGGAAGGAGGCGGTCGTGGCTGGATTTGGGTTGATGTGAGGTTTTCTATCTCGGCGACCGCGAGTCCGACGGGGCTGAAACTCGGCACGGGGGTAAAGGACATCCGTAGAAGACGATGCTGTGAAGGAAATTAGGATCGGAAAATAACTGTAGATTTTACAGCGAGTTTTGTAGCGTAATTGCCACCCTTTGCTCTGTATGCGGTCAGTAACGCCTACTCACCAACAGCATGCAAAGCGGGCTAAGACCTTGCGCGCAAACCTCTTGAGGCCATGAATGGAAAAATCCGGCTCGAATGTAACCGCACGCTAATGACATGATGGAACTGATTCGTTGAACATTGCGCATGCGGGCTTCAATGATAGCAATTTGCTGATGACGCTATTTCATGACGAGGCTTCTGCGATGACGTTTTCACCATCGTGCCGACCACGGTTCTGAGGATGTGAAGCTGCGCAGGAATCACAACAATTCCGTTGTAGTATCGAGAAGGCGCCGTCGGCCACCACGAACTTATGAATCATACTTTCTTTTGTTATAGTATCTCCAGGATGCCAAAATATACTTTATATTTGAGGATACTCAAAAAATGTACATTTCATGAAACTCATGGAACTAAATCCACAAGGCGCTGTTTCAAAATTTCAAAATCATACACAAGAAGAGTGGATGAAAGATTTATTTACCATTTGCAAGTCTTCTGACTTTTTACTATAAACTTTATTATTATAGATTTTAACTTTTAAGTAATATCTACAGTTAGAAATAAATGGAAAATTAATGACTGCAAGTTTATCTGACGATTTTTTGGTAATTGTAGTGATTATACTTTAAAGCTGAGTGGACAGGGTTACTATTAAATTAAATAGGCCTTTATGTCATAGAGATTCTGCAGTCCAAGCATTTCGAAGACTTGAACGCGGGGGTAGGCGATGTACTCTGTACTAATTTAAACAAATTCCATTAACAACTTGTCTCATCCTGTCCGTTCGTCGTGCAGACGTCGACTCTTGATAAGAGATGACTTATGAAGAGTTTAATCCGTCGGATCGAACTTCAATCAAAGTAGAGAACAGACACAGAACTGCGCTCTTTCAACGGACGGTCGCCCGTCCGACGTCTGCCACGCCGCGATCTTGCTTAACCTCTTGAGAACCGACGCCGCGATACACGCAGATTCCAACGCGGAGAGTTGAACGCTGGGACAGGCGAAGTGGCAGACTCTGAACACCGGCAGCTTACCAAATTGGCAAATTGGAAAAATTATAGTATCCGCCGATTTTTGCAAATATATTTGGCAGAACGTAGCAAGTTCAAGGCCAGATGATGACGCATCGGGGTTCAGAGGAAATGAGCAACCAGTTAATTGGCCACAAAATTGTCTGATAATTGACGCTGTTTCCGTTAAGAGCAATCCGCCGATAAGATTTTATTTTTTATTGAAATTTACTAGATGATGCCTTCTCGCTCTAAAGGCCTCTGATTTTGATAAAATTTTCAAAATACCTTAGCTGTCTAAGACTCAACTACTTATAACGCTTTTCCCTCACAACTTTTCATATAAACTCTCATAAAAACGAAAATTTCTATCTTATAACTATCATTCTAAATCGCAAATTATTTTATAAAATTTGACAAAACCTTCCAAATATTTAAAAACTTATGTGAAGAGTATTGGTGTACAAATTAACTTATTAAGAGCTCAGTATACTTTTCGTACAAACGACACTTTCATATTGCTGGCCGTTTATTATCTTTTATACTATTAAAACTCCAAATATCGAAGATTGTTCATGCAGCATCAATGAAAACAGCGCTCATCCACAACTCAATAATATCGCGCGTCCCGAGCCACACTCAGCTCGAAGCCCGGAACACCGTTGTCCGACGGAACCCACCGACCGACTCCGAGATGCTAAACCACCGATTAAAAAGTACCGATAACTGTAAAAATGTATTGCACGGCGCTGCGTGCGACCTCTGCTCCAAGATTAAGAAGGCAGTGGTGCTGAAGTCACGGTCTCCTCGTTACCGTCTTGCATCTTGAGAAGCAGAGAGATCTTACCGACTTGCTCTAGAACCTATCAATGCTTAGCTGTCATCCCGGCTTTGAGACGGTCAAGCACACAGCCAATGCACGCCTAGGACACGACGTGTCTGCATCCCGGCTTTGAGACGGTCAAGCACACAGCCAATGCACGCCTAGGACACGACGTGTCTGCATCCCGGCTTTGAGACGGTCAAGCACACAGCCAATGCACGTCTAGGACACGACGTGTCTGCATCTCGGCTTTGAGACGGTCAAACACGCAGCCAATGCACGCCTAGGACACGACGTGTCTGCATCCCGGCTTTGAGACTCATTGACAGATCTAGACAGCGCCTGTTGGATCTCTATGGACGGAGTGGCGATCGTGGTCGCACTTTTTTTTGTTGTTTTCCATCGACTCTGGCTGCGTCAGACCCGTTAGCGATCCCGTGTCGACGCGATCCACAAGGCACTCAGCTGTTTCTTTAACTCCTCAGCTGTTCTTTTTTGTTATTTTGTCTGGTGTGTTTTTTTGCTGTGCTTTGAAGGCGTCAGCAGGCTATGACGCAATGTGAGTAACTGCGATTTGATTGACGTGTTGGGAGGCGGTCCGAGGAAGAAGTGAATGTTTGGCGAGGGATTTTAATTACCGCGGTTGCGAATTCAGCTGCACGGTGAAGATGACGTCACACACCCGTTACAAATTTATTTCAAGTGACGAGTGAAGTTTTCTTGCCGATTTTGTTTCGTTTGGGATGCATCACTATTTAGTTCTTAGAGAATTTAACAGTTGAAAGTCACCTGAAGTCACTTTCCAATATTTGTCGACCTCGCTCGGAACTCTATTCATTTTGAACAATGACTTTAAAAATCCAATTATTATAGCGTGTTTTTTCTATGGTCACCTATTGAACACGAGATATTGCTTAACTTGCATATTTTTTTCGAAGAAAAGCAGCTTATTTTCAACTCAATACTTTTTGTAAACGATCATTGTGTTTCCTTCACTATTTAGCTAATTATCCCTAAAGAACTCATTTATATCAACGAATTTACCCCGTGGTCACCGGTCCAATACGAAATGTTGCTTAACCATGTCTATTTCACTCAGTAAACGATGCATTTCGAATATTGAGCAGTATTTTTATTTATTTTAATATTACAAGCCAATTTTTAACGATGGAACCAGGACAACTTGACAATTCACTCTGCGGTCACCATGTAACCTCAAGCTATTGCTTAACTTTTTTTTACCTAAAAAGCGAAGCATTTTTGTGCATTCTGATATTTTTAACTAATGTTTACGTAAATAACACGGTTTTACAACGTCATTCTCACCCCACGGTCACCCATCCGCTATGAATCGTCGCTTAACCTTTTGTTTGTTCAGCTCGAAACAGACAAAATATTTCACCAAGAACCATATCCGTGTACATTTTCATAAAACGCCGTCCTACAACGCGACACCACCCAGCGGTCACCCACCCGCCACGAATTGTTGCTTAACCGCGTATTTTCCCCGCAGAAAACCGGCGAGCGGTCGGTGCCAATCGCCGTGCGCATCCACAAGACGCTTGAGCTGGCCGACGACAAGTTCTACGTCATCACGTGCGGCAAGGCGGGCTTCAAGAACGCCAACAACCAGACGTCACTGGTATCGCTTCGGCTGCTCGAGAAGGAGAAGAAGGTCTACGAAGCCGTGTTCAACCGACAATACACGATCCGAGCCGACATCTCGCGACCGGACGGTGAGTTACAAGTGCCTATAGTTTGTGGTTTGAACCGAACAGTTTGGAAACGTTGGAAACACCGGTTCTCGTGAGATCACCGAAGTTAAGCCACATCGCGCTGAGTTAGGTGCTTGATGGGTGACCATCATGCACATGATCAGTTCTGTTCGGGAGAGAGGTCGGAGGGTTTGAAGTTAGTACGACAACTTCACTCGCCTTGCTTGTCAACCTCTCGACAGCATGGTTTTTTTAGCCCCATTACGGTGGGACGTCAAAAGTCCATATTATGACGTAGGGGTGAGATACAGGCCCGAGGTATTACTTAGTGTTTAATGACGCACTGTCTTGACAATCTGGCACCGTAGCGCTGGTCTATAATGAAAGGGTGATGATGAACCTAACCTATGGCTAGAAGGGAGGAGGGGAAACCCGGTGCCGGCACGTAGCCTACTCCTGTCGAAAAGCACCGAGGGGACCACCGGCTTTACGTCCCTTCCGAAGGACGGTACAACTCGAACAACAGGATTCCTCCACTAATCCGTGCTGTCGAGAGGTTGATAAGCAAGGCGAGTGAAGTTGTTGTACTAACTTCAAACCCTCCGACCTCTCTCCCGAACAGAACTGCTCATGTCCATGATGGTCACCCATCAAACACCTAACTCAGCGCGATGTTTCTTAACTTCGGTGATCTCACGAGAACCGGTGTTTCCAACGTTGCCAAACCGTTCGGTTTTACATTTGAATTAGCCTCTTATTGAAAGTTTTTCAAAGTGGGATGAGCATTTTATGCTGCAATCGTCAGCCTTTGAAATGCATACCATTTCAGTCATTAACTTTAATTGGTTTTTCGCCATATTAAATCCATTCATGCATCGCTTAGATAAGGTAAAGAATTTAATTTCAGACCCAACTTAGAAATCTAGTAATTAATATAAATTAACTCCGACAACTACTGGAGGTTGTCCAGCCAATTACCGGTAGTATGCAACGCCGGGTCTGATTGGACGAATCAATCAAAACTGTTCCAAATTTAGAATGTGGGTGTAAATGTGGTTATTTCTCCGGGGGTTTCTGCACTAGGAAGTGAATGGGCTTACTGCACTCTGATTAGTGCAACTAGCCTTCCGCGAAAGCTCATTTTAATCGTGTTGTGGATGCGCGCTGTTTGAAAGATGTTCAATGGACAATACCTGGGATATAGATAATAGTTAGTAACCAAAAAATAGACAAAAAAACAATTGAAAATCGTGGTTTTAAAGAAAATTGCTTGACGTAGAACACTGAAATTTTTACACAGTCGTCATGTTATAATGTGTAATATGTCTGGGAAGTTTGGTTGAAATATATCAAATCATTTGGCCTCTAGAGTGGGAAACGTGATTTTAAAAATCTGAAATTCTTTCCAAAAGACATATTTATGGAATAAACGTTAAAAATTTATAATATTAAGCTGTGAAAATAGTGCAGGGTCTAAGTAAGGTTACAGAAAGCAGATTTTTTGAGGATATTCTGTATGTAAAATTAAAATTAATTTAGTATATTTGCCTGCATAGCGTGAAGCAACATTAAAAAATAAAATAAAGTAATATTCTTAGCGGTAAGTGTTATTAAACAAAAGTTGATGATGATTATGATTATGCTGATTATCTTCGCTCAATTACGACAAGGGTGAAACTGTCGAACACCTAAGAAAGCACATGATACGTGCCTCGCACTAAGCATGACAACGACGGGTTAACACAGAGAAATCGGTCGGTCAGCCGGTAACGGAAGCACGGGTCGTGTTGCTAACCAGATGCTAATTAATTCCGACGCTAATTAAAGGTTCGTTCAACCTGGCAACACTATTATTAGCATCGCCATGTGTTTTATGGTTTGTTCTGTTTGTTGGCGATTATTTGGTCTCGGTTTTAGATTTAGTAAAAGTTTGCGAAATTTTTGCAAAAATACTATCTCAAAGCTTTCTAACACGAGGATATCTTCTCTCCAAGTTTACGAAGTTTTCCTGATTATGTTTCTAAAGAATAGTCGTCAAAAGTTAACTCTAAATTATTTATATATTATTAATTATCTTTGTCAGATGTGTGCCTTGACATTACTGAGCTCTCTACCATCTCCTACCTCTCTACCATTTTCTCACATTTTCTTTTGTTATATTTTGTAAATATTAAATTTGCTAGTGCTTCGCACATTTTAATCGCGATGTTGATGAGCTTGCTCGGATGATTCTAGTCGAGCAACCTTGAAGCTTCAATAGGTTTTGTCAGATCTGATTTCATGGGGAAAAAACCAGAAAAAACGTTCACGCGAAACATAAAGCCGGCTGATTCAACAGAAGTACGTTGCATTGAACAATGAATTTGCATAAAGTCGTCACGTTATATGTTCAACTTATCCAGAAAATTTTGTAGGGGCTTATAACTGTTAGGCTCTACAGTAAGAAATTATGTTTGAAGATTATGAAAACTTGTTTAAAGTAAAAGATGTCAGTGGAATTTGCTGAAAAGTGTCTAAGTTTAAGCAAAAAGAATTGTTAATGAAAATTTCATCACAATCGGTTCGTTGTTTTGGCAATTAGAGCACAGTCAGCCTGGATCCAAGTTGTCTACGAAGGCGTCTCGGCCCTGCAACCTCTCAACAGACACAGAACTGCGCTCTTTCAACGGACGGTCGCCCGTCCGACGTCTGCCACGCCGCGATCTTGCTTAACCTCTGGATTTGCCGTCAGCTACTAAATGACCCAACAAACTCATCGCCTCCGGACCAAGAAATGTCCATGCAGGAACTTTCATCTCTAAACGTCGATTAAAAAAATTAATTTCAATCCTTTTTGCCTTCATTATAGAAACTAAATTGGATAAGACCGTCTTAAAATATGAGCTCTCACGAAGTCAAAAGCGAAATAGAAATAAACGCAAATAAAAAATTATCGGCAACAACATTCTAAGCTTTCTGTACGCGAATTTGCAATGAAGTCAACTATCCATAATCATCAAACTTTCGAAAATGTCCATCCATTCGGAGATTTTTAAATGGGCATTAATAAAGGAGGAACCCAAAGTCATTCGCTGACTACACACAAAAATCACTTCAAAAACAATCACAAGTTCTTAGTCCATTCCAGCGTATTTTTTTATGTTCAACCAGGTGTTTAAATCTTTCTGAAGCCAACTTTCTTCAATACGCGTCGGCTGTGATTTACCGACCTCCAACCAACACCCACATGTCGTAGATGCGACCACGAGATAGCAGAAAGAATGGCACGAAGCATCAAGCCGCGATTTCGCTACCAGGAACAACAACAACATTTTTATTTGGGTGCATCGTGCATTGTTTATCATACACATTGACAGGCCGCTGTTTCACTTGGTATTACTAGAACTTGACACGGATATATCATCCCGGCTTTAATACACGCCTAGGACACGACGTGCCTGCATCCCGGCTTTGAGACGGTCAAGCACACAGCCAATGCACGCCTAGGACACGACGTGTCTGCATCCCGGCTTAGAGACGGTCCAGCACACAGCCAATGCACGCCTAGGACACGACGTGTCTGCATCCCGGCTTTGAGACGGTCAAGCACACAGCCAATGCACGCCTAGGACACGACGTGTCTGCATCCCGGCTTAGAGACGGTCCAGCACACAGCCAATGCACGCCTAGGACACGACGTGTCTGCATCCCGGCTTTGAGACGGTCAAGCACACAGCCAATGCACGCCTAGGACACGACGTGTCTGCATCCCGGCTTTGAGACGGTCAAGCACACAGCCAATGCACGCCTAGGACACGACGTGTCTGCATCCCGGCTTTGAGACGGTCAAGCACACAGCCAATGCACGCCTAGGACACGACGTGTCTGCACCCCGGCTTTGAGACTGTCAAGCACACAGCCAATGCACGCCTAGGACACGACGTGTCTGCATCCCGGCTTTGAGACGGACAAGCACACAGCCAATGCACGCCTAGGACACAACGTGTCTGCATGTTAGGATTCCTAGGACAGGAATGCGCGAAGGCGCTTATTACGAATGCTGTCGGCGTCCGAATCTCTTTTACTTTCTCCTCCGTGAATCGCCTGACGATTCTGATGCGCAGGCCCAGAACACTTACATACGCTTTCTTTCATCGTTGGCGAAGACGCGTTGCTTGGAGTCTGCGCAGAGTGACCTTCGAACCCACGTCGCGCGGCTCCGGTCACTAGCGTCGTGCTGGCCGACTCCGATGCTGTGCTCCATGCATCTTGATGAGCGTTGGCGAAATCTTGCAATGTAACACGAACGCTGAAAAAATCACGAATTTTTTATTGTTGGTGCGATTTCGGTTAGGCGAGAATTTAGATCGTCAGGAAACATTCAGAACGTTTGAACTTAGCGATGTTACGTTTTTTTATCCATATTGGTTGAGTAGTTTTTAAATAAAAATTGTAGAAGTTTGCAAATAAACTCGTAAGACCGCCTCTGACCGCCGAGCTAAATGTCTGTCCACTCGGGGGCTGGAGACTGGGGTTCGAGTCCCCGAGTGGACGGACATTTAGCTCGGCGGTCAGAGCAGCAGCCGCGATGGCTGGAGACCGGGGTTCGAGTCCCCGAGTGGACGGACATTTAGCTCGGCGGTCAGAGCAGCAGCCGCGATGGCTGGAGACCGGGGTTCGAGTCCCCGAGTGGACGGACATTTAGCTCGGCGGTCAGAGCAGCAGCCGCGATGGCTGGAGACCGGGGTTCGAGTCCCCGAGTGGACGGACATTTAGCTCGGCGGTCAGAGCAGCAGCCGCGATGGCCGGAGACCGGGGTTCGAGTCCCCGAGTGGACGGACATTTAGCTCGGCGGTCAGAGCAGCAGCCGCGATGGCTGGAGACCGGGGTTCGAGTCCCCGAGTGGACGGACATTTAGCTCGGCGGTCAGAGCAGCAGCCGCGATGGCTGGAGACCGGGGTTCGAGTCCCCGAGTGGACGGACATTTAGCTCGGCGGTCAGAGCAGCAGCCGCGATGGCTGGAGACCGGGGTTCGAGTCCCCGAGTGGACGGACATTTAGCTCGGCGGTCAGAGCAGCAGCCGCGATGGCTGGAGACCGGGGTTCGAGTCCCCGAGTGGACGGACATTTAGCTCGGCGGTCAGAGCAGCAGCCGCGATGGCTGGAGACCGGGGTTCGAGTCCCCGAGTGGACGGACATTTAGCTCGGCGGTCAGAGCAGCAGCCGCGATGGCTGGAGACCGGGGTTCGAGTCCCCGAGTGGACGGACATTTAGCTCGGCGGTCAGAGCAGCAGCCGCGATGGCTGGAGACCGGGGTTCGAGTCCCCGAGTGGACGGACATTTAGCTCGGCGGTCAGAGCAGCAGCCGCGATGGCTGGAGACCGGGGTTCGAGTCCCCGAGTGGACGGACATTTAGCTCGGCGGTCAGAGCAGCAGCCGCGATGGCTGGAGACCGGGGTTCGAGTCCCCGAGTGGACGGACATTTAGCTCGGCGGTCAGAGCAGCAGCCGCGATGGCTGGAGGCCGAGGTTCGAGTCCCCGAGTGGACGGACATTTAGCTCGGCGGTCAGAGCAGCAGCCGCGATGGCTGGAGACCGGGGTTCGAGTCCCCGAGTGGACGGACATTTAGCTCGGCGGTCAGAGCAGCAGCCGCGATGGCTGGAGACCGGGGTTCGAGTCCCCGAGTGGACGGACATTTAGCTCGGCGGTCAGAGCGGCAGCCGCGATGGCTGGAGACCGGGGTTCGAGTCCCCGAGTGGACGGACACTTAGCTCGGCGGTCAGAGCAGCAGATGCGATGGCTGGAGACCGGGGTTCGAGTCCCCGAGTGGACGGACATCGAATAACAAGGAAGTTAATGACCAGATGGAATCTGTGTTTGTAAGGTCACCGTCTGGCGGCTTACCGAGCGGAGTTTCGGGCAGTAAAACTCTAAAAACAAGTAGCAAGTGCGTTGTATATCGTGCGTAGCGTCAGGCAAACGCAGTTGAAGACATAATTGTGTGCGTCCCGTCACGCATGATTACCAGCTGTAGAATCCACCGCTATAAAAACAGAATCAAGTCGTTAAGACGCCAACTGTTGTAAAATTCACATCACTGTCGCGATCTTGAGAAGGACAGGGGGAGTGATAAGTTTTATTGCATATTGTCGTGAGGAATTTGTGACAAGATAGGTAATTGTCGTGAGTTTGCTTAAAAAAGTGCATTCAGTCTCAAAGGTCACCATGGCTTAAAGAATGGGAATCATTGTTTTGTTCGCGTCACCCGATGGCAATTAGACAGTAAACCATTGTTGTCATTGTTGTATTTCTTTGAGGCGATTCAACCTTTTTTTATTAACAATTAAAGTACGTCATTTGTCCCCAGTGAATTGATAGGTCGTTATGAAATGAGGACTGGGTTTGCTAATTGATTCAAAGCTCATTAAGATAGCTTTTAGACAAGCAACAGGCTGGCTGTTGGACAAGCTACAGGCCAGCTGCCGGTGTTCAGAGTCTGCCACATCGCCTGTCCCAGCGTTCAACTCTCCGCGTTGGAATCTGCGTGTTTCGCGGCGTCGGTTCTCAAGAGGTTAAGCAAGATCGCGGCGTGGCAGACGTCGGACGGGCGACCGTCCGTTGAAAGAGCGCAGTTCTGTGTCTGTTGAGAGGTTGCAGGGCCGAGACGCCTTCGTAGACAACTTGGATCCAGGCTGTTTGCAGCCGAGTGACAGCAACGGGCTGGCTGTTGGACAAGCAACAGGCCAGCTGCCGGAGTTCAGAGTCTGCCGCATCGCCTGTCCCAGCGTTCAACTCTCCGCGTTGGAAACTGTTTTGATTGAAGTTTATTTTGGGGACGCTTTGGATCCGACGGATTTCACTTCATAAATCATCCCTTAACAAGAGTCTTTCCTAAGAAAATAGAGAGATAGTATAGATAAAGAGAGATAATCAAGAGATAATGAGATCTGAAATAATCTGAGATAATCTGAGAGAATGGATAAGACATGACATTTATGGAATTAGCTGCAATTAGGCTCTAAGTTGACCAAAAAACGAAAGGTTTTCTGAAAAATTATGAAAATCAGTAAATTCGTTGAGCCTGTGATTGAGTCACTTGTTTTCGTTAGTTTCATCCCGGTCTGCCAGGTCCGCCACCAGCGCGTTTAGCTGAAAGTCTCCTTACATTCTAGTGGATAATGAAATGTTTGCCTGGACCTTAGGAGGGAGTGGGGAGAGGGGTTAATGATTGTGAGAATAATCCTACATGAAATGGAGGTCACAGTCAGCCGTCAACTCGATCCGAGATGGCGGGCTCGCAGACAAGTGATTAACATGGGAACCGCAAGTAATTAGAAGTGTATACAACGATTAATTAAAAGTTGTTGTTGTAGAATAAAATTCCGAACGGAAATATGTATTTGGGTGTTGTTGGTACTTGCGCGGTTTAGAGTTCAGCCGTGGAATTGTTTTAAGAATATAGCGCAATGAAATTAATGTGTGGTTTGTGAATATTTTTGACAAGGTTAATGGTCTGTGATTTTAGAGTCCAACCTCTAAGCCACGTGGTCAATGACATAGAAAAAGCCACAAGACTAGATGTTTCAATTTGTTTTAATTTGAATTCATGTCAAATTTGGGTCATCACAGCTATTTAGGTAATAAAAAATTTGTTAATTCAATTATGGAAACTGTCCTGAGTGGCATGCAAATGCCTACGAGGTTGACCATCTCTGACAAGACACATTTTGGTCTGAAATTTCTGGTTTTGCTTAAAAAATCATGGATAAACGCATATATAACGGACTCATAATTCTACACGGTGCCACCTCTGACAGGGTAAATTCAGGTCTTTATCCTGGGATCTGCTGAAACACGAAGAAAAGTGTGTCCTAGGCGTGCATTGGCTGTTTGCAATTGACTGTTCTCATCCCTGTCATTTTGGCAATATTACTGATCGGAATGAAAATTTGACGTTTTACCACAAAACCCTTATTTCTGGGATTTTGATTGAATTAGCCCATATTTGCTGCATCGCTGATTTGTCTGTTTGTTTTGTTTTGCAGGGATCTACGGAATTCGCGTAAAGTCGTGCATCGCGTTCAACAAGAAGAACAGCAGCGTCGTGTTGATCGATGAGCGGGGGTGAGTTTGCGCGTCTGACATCTTACAACCACCCCCTTACGTCTCGCTGAACCCTCCCACCACCCTAATAAGCTATTATTAGAATGTCACCGAACGGTTTGGCAACGTTGGAAACACCGGTTCTCGTGAGTTCACCGAAGTTAAGCAACATCGCGCTGAGTTAGGTGTTTTATGGGTGACCATCATGCGCATGATCAGTTCAGTTCGGGAGAGAGGTTGGAGGGTTTGAAGTTAGTACGACAACTTCACTCGCCTTGCTTATCAACCTCTCGACAGCACGGATTAGCGGAGGAATCCTGTTTTTCGAGTTGTACCGTCCTTCGGAAGGGACGTAAAGCCGGTGGTCCCGGCCTTATAAACCTTATAACCCGAGTTCAGTAACTATTTATAAACTGTTGAAGCGTCTAAACAGATCCAACGTCAGTCAATCTAACATTAATGACGTTAGGTTTTAATTTAATAAAAATGATTGGAAAAAACCTTATTAGGGCATTCTTATTAACCTGTGATGTTCAGTTTAAACGAAACTATTTCTCAACTTCGGAAACCACAAAAGCGACTCGATTCAAAATCAATTTCTCTCACCAAATCTTCGCTGAGAGTTGATCACATTAAAGCGCGGCTTCTCGGACAAAGGTCGCCGACATTTCTACAAAAATACAGCTCAGAGAAATCGAACAGCGAATCACGTGTCACCTGATGAGAACTTTGTGAAAATAGACGATCGAACATTCCATGGCCAATAAGGTCACTCACACTTATAAATGTACACCATTCATATTTTACCAAGTCATTAAACTAATGGCAATTTTTCAAAGCTGCATAGGCAAACACTTTAACAGTGGTTATTGTTTTATTTAACACTCGCATAGCTTCTAGAATTTTTCTAGTTATTTATTATAACCACCAAAAAAAACATTTGTTTTTTAAAAAACCATCTGAGGTCTATCACATTCCCCACCCCCTTCAAAAAAATAATGTAAGAAATGTCGAGGGGTGTACAAGGATCGGGGTAGTAGACCTCATCGGGAGGTTACCACCTCCCCCAATTACAGATATAAACAAATGCAGCAAGAAAAAAAATGTAAATTTGATCTCAACAAATATATTTGTTCCAAAATAGTCTCCCGAATGAATCAACACAAGGACCGGGTTATTTTTAAAATCAACCTTGTAAGGTCACTTCAATACTTGGCCCCGAAGGTCGCTACATCGATGACGTCATCATCTATCTCTGCTATCTCAAGCTTCCGGTCATCTAACATGTTGATGCCACCTGATGGATCCGAGCAACACGGAAATGTAGCGCTAAGATGTACAAACATCCGAAACACGAGATGCCTTGAACTTTATGTCGTATCAAGTTGATAGGGGAGTTATCACTGGACACTGGGTCATTAGAACTTGTTGTCCTTTTTATAATTGTGTTTGTCATCCTCTTTATTAAGCAGCCTAGACCGTCGCCGAATACTCAAAGTCTATAAATGGATTCTAAATACAGCTTCGCGAGATCTTGTTTGCAGCCTGCATTGAATTCTAATTGAATTTCAATTGAATTCTAGTTCTTTTTATTTTTAATTATAACGTCTGTCCCTCAAGATATATTTTGAAACTATGTTTAGATCCAGTTTTACAGTTGTTTGTAAATTATTTAACGGTCTGTATTGTGTGCAATATCATACGCATCTGATTGACAGTTGCCATGGTGATAGCAAATTAACGGGCCGTTAAGAAGTTACCGGGCCGCTGAGACACTAGGCTTGAGTGATTCTATTGTTGCCGGTAACAGACTGTTAACGCTTAAACTGTCTGTTTTCTGCTGGGCAATGTTTAACACGTCGGGTTAACACCGGTGTAAGGCAGCTGCTGTGATTTTAAATATCGTTCATCAGTCGTTAGACTGGAATATATGAAAGGAAATGTAATAAAATATCTTTGAGAGCCTTGAAAGTTTGCAACATCTATTCCACTCAGAGAAACATGACGTCAGATACCCACTGGACGTGCTACCAGTTTGAAAAAAAATTTGCTCTGCTAAATAACAAAGGAAGACAGGGAAATCACAACCCGAATTGCTCTGTCTGGCTTTAGCGATTGGGTATCATGACGTCATTTTGATTGAGTGGAATAGGTGTGCTTCGCACCTGCACTTGCACGCAACAACAAAAACAAATGCACTCGGCACCAATTCCTCCAGCCACGTGTCTAAGAACATGCTCTGCTAAGAACTGATTATGTGCATGTTGGTCACCCATAAGACACCTGACTCAGCGCGATGTTGCTTAACTTCGGTGACCGGTGTTTCGAACATGCCAAACCGTTCGATGACTTATTCACAACGTTTTGAAAGCATTCGTAGTCTCGGAGATCTTGTTCTAGTTTCAGCACATTCCATTAACAACTTTGCATATAAATTAGTTTAAGTGAAAAATTTCAATTTCTTCCAATCACTTTTCTCACTCGAGAGGCCAAGCCGCTTTATACAAATCAACGAAACTTTCTGGATATGTTAACTCTTGTAACACGACGAACGTGTTAAAATTCCATAGTTGAATTTGTATTATTTCTATTCAAAACGACATTTTTATGAGTTTTTTTTTTTTTTTTTAATTTTTTTCACACTCAATCAATTCTGGCTCAACCTTTTAACCGTCGAAGATATTATGTTCAATTAGCATCATCCAAACAACGCTCATCCTCAAAACGATAGAAACAAACCCTAGCGGTAACGCGCAGTAAATCTGGATGCAATACACAAATAAATCAGACTACGCAAGATTCGTGTTCTCACCGACCGTGCGTTCAAATCTCTCTCCTCTCCTCTCTTCATTCTCTCTCGCTCTCTCCGCCAACGCACCAGCACGGATCGCCGGTGAATTCCTCTGCCTGGTTTTAGCAGACCCCCCCCCCCCCTTTTCGAGGTTGCTATGGTTGCTGCAGGTCGAGGGGTAGGGGGCGGCGGGAGGGGGACCTCTCACCTCGCGAGGGCGATGTCCCCTGCGTGGTCCACGGACCAGATCCAGCATCCGTTGCGATGGTTGCTTGCTGCTGCTGCTGCTGCTGCTGCTGCTTTTGCTGCTGCTGCTGCTTGCTGCTTGCTGCTTGCTGCTTGCTGCTTGCTGTTTGCTGCTTGCTGCTTGCTGCTTGCTGCTTGCTGCTTGCTGCTTGCTGCTTGCTGCTTGCTGCTTGCTGCTTGCTGCTTGCTGCTTGCTGCTTGCTGCTTGCTGCTTGCTGCTTGCTGCTTGCTGCTTGCTGCATGCTGCTTGCTGCTTGCTGCTTGCTGCTTGCTGCTGCTTGCTGCTGCTGCTTGCTGATGCTGCTGCTGAGGCTTGCTGCTTGTTGCTTGCTGCTTGCTGCCTGCTGCTTGCTGCTTGTTGCTTACTGCTGCTGTTGCTGCTTGTTGCTTGCTAAATTTACTTGGTCTTCGCGAAAGCTGCTTTAAATCGCATTATGGATTAACGTTATTTGCAAGATGTTTAGTGAACAATCTTCAAGGTGCAATGGGTCATGAGCCGGAATGACAACCACCCCTGCATTAAAATCACGCCTGTATTTCACCCAACAGGTGTCCGGTGGACCGGCGCGTCATCTCGCAGTTCAAGTACGACGAGAAAAGGGGCGTGGCCGACGCCAACATCTCGATGTTCCGCTTCTCCGACAGCGCCGAGGTCAACTTCCAGTGCGACATCGCCGTCTGCCGGGGTGCGTGACCTTGACCTGCACCCCTAACTCGCCCCCTCCACTCCCACCAACACATGACCCCTGCACGCTGCTTTAGCAAGAGCCTTAAAGCCCCAGGACCACATGATACCAGGAACACATGATACCAGGACCACATGATACCAGGATACCAGGATTCCAAGATGGCTGGATTCAAGCCACCAGGATACCAGGATTCCTATATATAAAGAAATCAGATTACCAGGATAGCAAGGTACCAGGATACTAGAAAACCAGGATACCAAGATTTCAGGATACCAAGATACCAGAAAGAATATCAGGACACTGAAAACCAGGATACCAAACTGCAGGGATATCAAGAGACCAGGATACCAGATGCCAGGATACCAGAATACCAAATACCAGAACATCGGGATCCTAGGTTTCTAGTATACCAGGATACCAGAAAATCAGGGCCACAGGATGCCACACGCCGGCCATAATCCTAGGATCACAGAACCCGAGGATCACAGGAGCAGAATTTAGCAGAAGCAGGCAGCACATCTTTGTGAAACGTCGGGAATAGTTTGAGTTTGGGAGCTTAGAATTCAATTACCACGGTGTATTTTTGATGTTACCGATCCCCAAGTAGTTACCGTAGGTAGCAGCAAGACCCTTGATGCTTCGACGCCCGGTAGTCTAACTTGTTGGTGTGCGTTGTCCAACGCAGGCAGCTGCGCGGAGGTGAACTGCGACACGGAGTTGCAGCCGTTGGCCAGCGCGCAGGCGCGTGCGCTGTCGAAGGACGCCGTCTACACGGAGGCTGCGTCGGCCGACGAGGGCGTGCTGATGGCCTCCACCAGCGTCTACGTCGTCGACCCGGGCGACGCGCCGGGTACGTCTTCTGCTTGTACATTGCTCTCCTTAGTTGCTTCCTTGTGCTTCATTCCTCTTTCTTGTGCTTCTTTCTTAGGGCCGGGTACGTCCCTTGCTGTACTCCACTCTCCTTCCTTGGACTTCCTTGCTTCCTTGCTTCCTTGCTTCCTTGCTTCCTTGCTTCCTTGTGCTTCATTCTCCTTACTTGTACTTTCTTCATCGCAATCAATAACCCATTTAAAGAGTTTTTCTCATAAGAGCTAATCTTAAGTGGTTCAAAAATACCTTTAGTAGAAATTAAACTGATGATAAACTTAGCAAATTGAATGCACTGAAAATAGTAATTATGTGGTGTAATTTGTGAGTTTTTGAAAGTATAGAAAATTCAGATTTGGCATATCGTTTACATATCGTTTATATATCGTTTGGCATATTGGCAAATCGCGACAACAGACAAATGTACAAAAAAAGGAGTAGTACAAAAAATAAAACCATTCGCGAATATTTTCTGTGAATTAGTAACATTCCAAATTCACCTCAGAGTTGGGGTGAGAGGCTGAGAGTCCGCCCACTCGGGAACTCGAACCCCGGTCCGCGTTACCATCGTCTAGCTAAGATGGTAACCATGTTAAGGTTGCAGCTGAGGAGGACAATTTCTGGCGGACCTTGATTATAAGACAGTGTGTTTGGTAGCAAGTCGAACCCACACGAGGCGTCATCGACCAAACACTCCTAGAGACACACCTCTGCCTCTCTATTCAAGACTCAAGAGTAGCTTGCAGGACGCCGACGCAAAATTAACATGAGAAATACTTGCCACTTGCAACACCTAGCGTACAAGGGAACTGACAGAAGTTCCTTGATTTCATGATCATTTTCAACGCCATTTCTCTCCAGTGTTTTGTTGTATACATGGCTTTACTTATAATATGTCATCCCGGCTTTGAGACGGTTTGAAAAGGTGTTTTGAACCCTAGTTCTCATCTGTAACATTTCAGCGGACACTTCCAAAGGGAATTATAGGAAAAGTTATAGTAAATGCCTCTGCTTATTCAACCAAGGAAGACAGGGAAATCACAAGGCAACTGGCTTTTCTTAGCGGGTGTCTGACCGCGTCACGTTGCTTGAATGGAATCGGTGTATTGACTCTGCTTATTTAACCAAAGAAGACAGGGAAATCACAAGCTAACTGGCTTTTCTTTGCTCTTATCTGACGTCATAGAAACAGATCGTCATATTGTATAAGGAAATCGCGTGTCGCTACCCACCGCATCAAAGCGGCCTTGCTAACAGCCCGTTGCGATGACAACGACAGCGACAACGCCTCGGCTAACCGAGCAGTGAAAGTCACTGCGCCAACACGTCCGTTAGTTGCCAGGCAACCACTGCTAACGGGCAAAGCGAGAGTGAACCCGATATGGAGAGACAAGTTCGTATCGTAAAGATCGTAGATCGATTCCCGGTCGCCTTCTTCAGAAGACAGTGGCGCGACGGAGAAGTTAGATCGGCGATTCGCGCGTCGGATTTAATGATAGCAGCGAAGCTTGCAGCATAG